>CAUYRH010028775.1:0-21414 GCA_963574655.1 Perodicticus potto | reverse complement strand
AAGAAAAAGTACCCAATGTACTCAGTCCTACTATGAAATTTAATTTATAGCTTTCATATGAAGGCTATAACTGAATTATAACACAAGAATATGGGGAAAGGGGTAAGGGAGGGGAGGGGAGAGGATGGGTGGAGGGAGGGTGATTGGTGGGATCACACCTACGGTGCATCTTAGAAGGGTACAGGTGAAACTTACTAAATGGAGAATATAAAGGTCTTAACACAATAACTAAGAAAATGCCATGAAGGCTATGTTAACTAGTTTGATGAAAATATTTCAGATTGTATATGAAACCAGCACATTGTACCCCATGATTGCATTAATGTACACAGCTATGATTTAATAACAACAACAACAAAAAGAAATAAATCTTAAACTTAAGGTGTCCTTTCTTTTAAGAAAATACTTTTTTTAATCAGCAAGAATTGAATCTCTGAATGTACTTCAATTAGTTCACTATTCCTTTTCAATTCTGATTTCAGTTGCCAATGTGGTAAATCTATAGACTAATGAGTAAAGTCTGCAGAGTGTTGGTTCAGTGAATATAAATTTTTTAGTATTTCGCTGGACAAAAAAGACATATTCAGAAATTGTTTTACCAATCATATACTAATTTTGAAAAAAATGTTTTCCATGTTCTGAATAGGGCCAGAGAGTAGACTACATAGAGAAAATTGAGGTCAAAAGGAGGCAGAGCTCTGGTTTCCATGACATACCTGGAGTTTCTTTAAGGACTCCCCCAAAGCAACGTCCCACCAGTGCAAGATACACTAAATTAAAAATAAAATGATGCCTAAAAATACAGTTTCTTTCTTGTTATTACTTTTATGTATTTTCAAAATGTAAAATATGAAATTACAAGTATGAAAAATGACCAAAATAGAGAAAAGTTTAAAAGTTGAGAATACTTTTTGTAACTCAATGCAAATAAATTTAAAAATCTATATGGAATAGGAAATTATTTGGAAAAATATAATTTACCAAAGCAATCAAAAGTGTAACAAGACCACTCTAAGCATCTTGAGATAGAATGACTCCTCCTTTGTTCAGCTCTTCTTCAAAGTCATTTGACAATGCTTAAAAATTTCATGAATAAAAGTCTTACACATTTTTTCTTAGATTTATTTCTGTTATGTTATGTTTTACTGCAATTTTAAATAATATACTTGAAAATTACTTCTCCTATCTCTTTATCCTGATATGTAGAAATTAAAAGAAGTATATTGCTTTTAGAGGCACCTAGATTGCCAATTGCTTTTATAATTTCTAATCATTTGCCTATAAAATGTTAGAGTTTTCTATGTGGACAGCTATATCTATGATTATGAGAGATTTTTTTTTTCCCTTTCTTTCCAATTCTCACTTATACTATTTACTTTCTCTTATTTTTTTTTACCTGTTTTGCTAGTATAGTACCTTGAGTACTTCTAATACAATGTTGAATAGAGACAGTGATAGAAAGAATGCTTCAGATATTTCAGACATTAAAAACAGACACTTCCTGTAGGATTTTGGATCATAAATAAAAGCTGAATTCTATAGAAAAGCTTTGCTACATCCCTTGATCTAATTACTTTTTTTTTTTTTTGAGACAGAATTTTGTGACCCTTGGTAGAGTGCCATGGCTTCACATCTCACAGCAAACTTAAACTCTCGGGCTCAAGCGATTCTCTTGCCTCAGCCTCCCAAGTAGCTGGGACTACAGGCGCCCACCACAATGCCTGGCTATTTTTACAGAGGGGTCTCACTCTGGCTCAGGCTGGTCCGAACCTGTGAGTCCAAGCAGTCCACCCTCCTCAGCCACCCAGAGTGCTAGGATTACAAGTGTGAGCCACCACACCTGGCCCATTGATCTAATTACTATATGTCACTGTTCTTTTTAAACAATTTTATTATTGAACTCATGTTATTTCTAAAAGAAGTACAATTTACTCATAGTGTATTCAAATGTTTATATGACCGGATTTTCAGAGTGTTAGTCTATATTAATGAGTAAGATTAGCCTGTTTCTCGCATTTTTCACCCTTTGTATGTTTTGTTATAAAAGTTACACAAGTCTAATAACATGAATAGGGAACTATAAACTTTTTTTTCTCTGAAAATTATTATAAAAGTCTTGTTAGATTTATCTGCCTCGTGAAATTTTGCTAGAATTTGTTTATTAAAATATGTGGGCCAGTTGATTTCTTTGTGAAAAGATTTTGAACTACTTACCTGATTTCTTTATTGACCCTGCTTTTACTGAGTAACTGTTAAAAGTTATATTTTCCTAAGATTATTAAGTAAACTTTGTTATCACAAAATTGCTTGCATTATGTTCTTAACATGTTAGATTCTACTAAATCTGGGTTATGTCTACTTTCCATTTGCAATATTGACTATTTTTTGACTTTTAATTAGTGTTTTCAAAGAATAAATTTTTAGTTTTGTATTTACATCTTTTTAATGCTATTATTTTAGCCACATACACACTTATACTAGTTTCATCTTCCTGGTTCAGATGAACTTTTAGTCTTATGCAATAATGTTTGCTATATCCTAAAATTGCCATGTATCTTAAAGTCAATTTTGTCTGAAATTAGTATTGCTCCCCTGATGTCCATTTTAGTTAGTATTTCAGATTGGTATGTCATTCCATCTCTTTACTATCCATAAGAGCTCTTGAAAATATCACGTCTAGAATTCTGAGAGTGGGAGAGGTTATCATTCTACTTTGTGTGTATTTTTCCTGATCTCTAGCCTTCTTAAGCTCTTTGATGTTTTCTAATTTTTCTTAATCCATTATTTTCTTATACTGGTATACTCTCTCTTTCTATTCTTTTGGTGATTATACTAGACAAGTTTTTCCATAAGTTCCAACTCCACATCTAAAGTTAATATCATAACCTACACCCTTAAATAGCATAGGGAAATTTATAAGGTATTAATTATTCTGATAATTATCTTACATTTACATTCAATTTTTTATCTGATGGTTGCAACTTTACTTTTAGTCCTACATGGTCTGATAATTAAGTTCACTAACTTGCCCCTGCGTGCTAACACTGGCAGCACTGTACAAACCGTGTGTTAAGGTTTCATCCCCGTGGTGCATCTGTGACTCACATCCGCTCCTGTCAACATGTGGTGGTGACTTGCTGAGTGGTGTTCATCATTGCTGCTGCATGTTTTTGTGTGTCTTAGTGAGAATGTTGGAGTTTGAATTACTGACTGAACAAACATTAAGTTTCTTGGTAAACTTGGGAGGAACAGAAGTGAAATCAGGGACATGTTAGTCCAAGTTATGGGGATAATGCCATGAAGGAAATGGTTGTATACAAGTGGATCAAACATTTTCCTGAGAGGAGAGAAAGCATTGCTGATGAAGAGAGGTCAGGGCAGCCAGAAAGAAGCAGAACTGATGAAAACACTGCAAATTCATTGACTTGCAAATCAGAATCACAGCTGTGATTCTGCGACTGTGAGAAACATGGCAGAGCAAGCAGACATTGCTAAACAAACAGGAGAATCTTAACTGAAAATTTTGGTATGAGAAAGGTGTGTGAAAAATGGTCCTGAAGGAGCTCATCAAGGAACAGAAACAAAAGAGGGTCTGAGTTTGCAAAGACCTTTTTGAGAGGCACAGTGATGTGTTGAGCTGTGTTGTCACTGGTGATGAATGTGGGTATACCAATGCAACTCCAAACACTGGTGATGAAACTTGGGTACACGAGTGCAACTCCGAACACTGGTGCTGAAACTGGGTACACCAGTGCAACTCCAGAAACATTGGTGGTGAAACATGAGTACACCAGTGCAACTACAAACACTGGTGATGAGACGTGGATACACCAGTGCAACTACAAACACTGGTCATGAAATGTGGGTACACCAGTGTAACTCCAAAACACTGGTGATGAAACTTGGATACACCAGTGCAACTCCAAAGCAAAGCATCACAGTGCACAATGAAAATTCTCCATAACCAAAAATGTCTGCCCAACCAAATCAAGTCCAAATGATGCTGCTAACCTTTTTTTGATATCAAAGGCATTATTGATTATGTATTTGTACCAACTGGATAAATGCTTGACCAAGTTCACTATTTGGAAGTGCTGAGAGGCTGTGTGAAAAAGTTAGAAAAAAATGACCTAGACTTTTTGGCAAAAACCCATGGCTTTTGCATCATGACAATGCACCAATTCATACCACTGTCTCTGGGGGAGTTTTTAGTCAGTAAACAAAATAACTGCATTGGAACACCCGCCATAACTCATCTGATCTGGCCCCCAGTGACATTTTTCTTTACTCAAAGATAAAGGAAATGATGAAAAGAAGATATTTCCATGACATTCAGGACATCAAAGGTAACATGATCACCGCTCTGATGGCCATTCTAGAAAGAGTTCCCAGACCATGCTGTTAAGGATGGACTAGGTGCTGGTATTGTTGCACGTCTTCCCACCAGGAACACTTCAAGGGGACTGCAGTGATGAGATGTGGGTACACCAGTACAACTCCATTCAGCAATGAGGAGCACAGAGCGGCGACAGTTGGAATGCAGAGCACAGAGTGGTGACAGTCGGAACGAGGAGCCAGAGCAGTGACAGTCAGAATGAGGAGCCAGAGCAGTGACAGTCGGAATGAGGAGCCAGAGCAGTGACAGTCAGAATGTGGAGCACAGAGCAGTGACAGTCAGAATGAGGAGCCAGAGCAGCAACAGTTGGAATGAGGAGCACAGAGCGGTGACAGTCAGAATGAGGAGCACAGAGCAGTGACAGTTGGAATGAGGAGCCAAAGCAGTGACAGTCAGAACGAGGAGCCAGAGCAGTGACAGTTGGAATGAGGAGCGCAGAGCGGGGACAGTCGGAATGAGGAGTGCAGAGCGGGGATAGTCAGAATGAGGAGTGCAGAGCAGGGACAGTCAGAATGAGGAGCGCAGAGTGGGGACAGTCGGAATGAGGAGCACAGAGCAGGGACAGTCGGAATGAGGAGAGCAGAGCAGTGACAGTTGGAATGAGGAGCGCAGAGCAGTGACAGTCAGAATGAGGAACGCAGAGCGGGGACAGTTGGAATGAGGAGTGCAGAGCGGGGACAGTCGGAATGAAGAACGCAGAGTGGGGACAGTAGGAATGAGGAACGCAGAGCGGGGACAGTCAGAATGAGGAGTGCAGAGCAGTGACAGTCGGAATGAGCTGAAGCGGCAACAGTTGGAATGCGGAGCACAGAGCAGTGACAGTCGGAATGAGGAGCACAGAGCAGTGACAGTTGGAATGAGCTGAAGCGGCAACAGTTGGAATGTGGAGCACAGAGCAGTGACAGTCAGAATGAGCTGAAGCGGCAACAGTTGGAATGCAGAGCACAGAGCAGTGACAGTTGGAATGAGGAGCACAGAGCAGTGACAGTTGGAATGAGCTGAAGTGGCAACAGTTGGAATGTGGAGCACAGAGCAGTGACAGTTGGAATGAGGAGCGCAGAGTGGGGACAGTCGGAATGAGGAGCGCAGAGCAGTAACAGTTGGAATGAGGAGCGCAGAGCAGTGACAGTTGGAATGAGCTGGAGCAGCAACAGTCGGAATGCAGAGCACAGAGCAGTGACAGTTGGAATGTGGAATACAGAGCAGTGACAGTCGGAATGAGGAACGCAGAGCGGGGACAGTCGGAATGAGGAGTGCAGAGCGGCAACAGTTGGAATGAGGAGCGCAGAGTGGGGACAGTCAGAATGAGGAGCACAGAGCGGGGACAGTCGGAATGAGGAGCGCAGAGTGGGGACAGTTGGAATGAGGAGCGCAGAGCGGTGACAGTCAGAATGAGGAGCGCAGAACAGTGACAGTCGGAATGAGCTGGAGCGGCAACAGCCGGAATGCAGAGCACAGAGCAGTGACAGTCAGGATGTGGAACACAGAGCAGTGACAGTCGGAATGAGGAGCGCAGAGCGGGGACAGTCGGAATGAGGAGCGCAGCAGGTTTCTAGGATTAGTTTGTGAACTTAATTGTCAGACTACATTTATAGTCTGACCAGAAAGTCATCAGCCATTATTAATATCACGAGTACAGTTTGCATAACGTCCATGTAGCTTGGCAGCCACAGAGCGTGGACTGCGACGCTGGTGCGTGAACAGGGACGGCTTCGCTGCGCTGGTCAGCGGGGTGGAGCACGAGCAGGCGCAGTGACCCCCACATTCAGGGTGAACGGAGCAGGATGCTGTGCCAGAGCTTTCGCCCAGCTTGAACTTCCTCCATGGAAGCTGTTTGGGTGTTTCAGAGGCTTTCGGGGATGATGCAGTTAGTGCAGTGCAGATAGAAGCAGGGTGCAGACACCTCAGGGAGATGGCGGAGACTCTGTCAAAAGCAGTCCATGTTCCAGAGGGTCAGTACCAAGCAGAGCACCCGAGCATGCTGGCTGTGCACGGGCCACAGTCAACAAAGACTAGCAACCGGCGGTGCCTGAGCCAGAAGCTGACCTGGGGATTCCAAACACTGCTAATTCTGAGATCGTGGCATAGAACAGGTCGTGGCAAACGTGCTGCCTGGTGTCAGCTCTCAGAGCAGAAGGAATACGGTGCTGCATGTGCCAATGACTTGCTTCAAACCACCACCAGCAAACCAGATAACCTGAGATGAATCATGCGTTCTACGGCTCTGATCCAGATCAAAGGCCCATTATCCCAGCAGAAGTCGCCTGGGTCTCCAAGCCCAAAGAAGGGGCTGCAAAGTCACAGCAAGACTGAGACATGTGAGCTGTGTTTTTTGATTGGGAAGGTCTCTCACAAGCGTGCTCCTCCAGCCCAGGCAGTGAATAAGGAGAAAGTCCCACTGCAGTGCTGCCCATCAGTGGGAGATGCAGTGCTATGAAGACGATTTAGCGATGGGCCCTGGTGACCAGCAGCTTCATCAGGACAGCATGCCCACCCACGCGTAACCTCTTGTGCAGAGAATTTTGGCAAAAACATCATATCACCCAGGTGACTCAGCCCACAGTCCAGACTTGGCAGCGTGCAACTTCTGGTTTTTCCCAAAACTAAAATCACCCCCTTTTTTTTTTTTTTTTGAGAGAGTCTCATTTTATCACCCTCAATAGAGTGCTATGGAGTCACAGCTTACAGCAACCTCCAACTCCTGAGCTTAGGCAATTCTCCTGCCTCAGCCTCCCAAGTAGCAAAGTAGACTCCCGCCACAATGCCCGGCTATTTTTTGATGCAGTTTGGCTGGGCCGGGTTTGAACCCACCACCCTCAGTATATGGGGTTGGCACCCTACTCATTGAGCCACAGGCGCTTTGAGAGGGAAGATCTCATCACTGATATTCAGAAAAATATAGAGGCAGCTAATGGCAATTCCAACAAAGGACTTTGCAAAGTGCTGTGGAAGAGAGGTTGGGAGAACTTGGGTTCCCAAGGTGCCTACTTTGAAGGGGACTGAGACTGATTGTCCTGTGGACAGTGTTTTTTAGATCTTGTATTTTCTTCAATAGATGTCTCTATTTTTCATAGTACATGGCTGTCTACCTTCTGGACAGGCTGTGTGAGTGTGTGTGTTTGTGAACTGAAAATATCTTTAGTCTACTCTCCATCTTGATCAATGTTTCTGGGAACTCAAGTCTTATTTGAAAGTCATTTTTCCCCCAGCCTTTTAAATATATTATTTCATTTCCTGCTGATTTTCATTGTTGCTACTGAGAAATCTATACCTTTGTCTTACTTTTGAAGGGGCTTGGGGAACTGTTTCAGCCAATGATACTGCACGAGCAGACGGGGTGGCCCCCCACATTCAGGGCGAGTGGAGATGGAAGTACGTGGAAGAGATGTCATTCCAGGCTGAGACAATTAAAAGGCTTGTGCACCCCTCTGTTCCTTTCTTTCTCCTCCCAAAGCAAACTTGGAAACTTTAGGTCAAGTTGGAAGAATGCCAAGATTAAAGCAGCACAGATTACTGACTCAGTTGGAGAAGAACGTTGATACAGCAGGGGGCAGTGGCTTATGCCTGGGAGGCCAACGCGGGGAGGTCACTTGAGCTCAGGAATTGGAGACCAGCCTGAGAAAGAGCAAGACCCTGTCTCTAAAAATAGCTGGGCACTGTGGCAGGTGCCTGTAGCCTACTCGGGAGGCTGAGGCAAGACAGTCACTTGAGCCTAGAAGTTTGAGGTTGCTGTGAGCTGTGATGCCACGACACTCTACCAAGGGTAGAAAAGTGAGACTATCTCAAAAACATATATATAAATAAATAAATAAGAACAGTTAATTAGCAGTGTTTCTTTGGCTAATAGCCAATTTTTGGTGTATTAGACTACAGAGATAAAGGTTGTTTTACTGTCAGCATAGACTATACTATGTAAAACACAGTATTTCTCAGTATATTATTTATCTTTTATTATCTTCATACTCTCCTTTAGGGAAAACAAATAAACATATTTTAGAACTCCTTTTATATCATCTATGTGTCTTATTTTCCCTTTCATAGTTTTCATCTCAATTCTCTGTCTTACATTTCCTGCTACTTCTGCACATTTATTTTTCAGTTTGCTAATTTTCTCTTCAGCTCTTTGTGATCTAACTAAGCCACTTTAGGTTTTAATTCATCAATCATAAAAGTTCTATTTTGTATTTTTCACGTATTCTAGGTATCCATTTTTATTTGTTCTTTTTACACACTTATTTTTATCACTCCATTATTTCTTCAAAAATTTTGTACAGAATTATTTTCTCCTATTTATCTGAAAATTCTCATGTCTAAATTCCTTAGAGATCTATCTTAACTGTTTTTTTTTTCTGCCAACTTTTATACAGAGTCCTTTATTTTCTCGTGTATATGATACATTTTATTTGGGGTCCATAGATTTTTAATCTGTGGAAAACCTATAGAATTAAAATTGTGATGCTTCCTTCCATTGAGAATTTACTTTTGCTTCTTCTTGAACCTTGGTTTTTCTTCAGACTGGAACAATTTTACCGCCTAATCCAGAAGGCTTAGTTTCAGTTCCCTCAGTTTGCAGCTAATCCAATGCTATAGTGCTGAGCTGAGTATTTGCCTTCCAGAGAACCTAATTTAGAGTGCACAGCTCAAAAATAAGCCTTCTGTTTGGTTTGTTTCTTGTCCTCTTTGCAAACTCCTCTGCATCTGGGGCCAAGCAAAGCAGTAAAATATATTTTATACTAGATATAGATGTTTTGTAGCAGGTGAGTTCTTCAGCAAATTGAAATCTGCCATTCTGCCTCATCTTTTATGTTTACTTCTTTTTTCAATTCCTATTACTACTGATAAAAGTCAAAAACATGGAAATCTAGAAAGGTTTTAGCTATATCCTAATGGGCCCTTCTTGAGAAGGTTGTAAAATAAATTACCAGAAGTTTCATATTTTTACAGAAAACATGCAAGCTTTAAAGTCAGATAAATAACTTAAATCTTTGATTTGTGACTTTGGGAAAATTACTTATAGTTTATAAGCCACAATGTTCTAATTTATAAAGGGAAATAATAAAATTTATCTCCCAAGGATGTTATAATGATTTTAGAATTAATATACATATATTGTATATAGGATCTGGCCTGTAGACAATAAACAGCAGATACCTTTATTCACAACACATATTTCTGTCTGCAGGTGTATTTGGTTACTTAACCTATTAATTTGCTAAAATACTGTTAAAGAAAATTATAATCTGGTATGCAAAAGACTCAGTGCATTTGTTTTTTTTTTTTTTTTTTTAGAGACAGAGTCTTACTTTATTGCCCTTGTTAGATTGCCGTGGTGTCACAGCTCACAGCAACTTCCAACTCCTGGGCCTAAGCCATTCTCTTGCCTCAGCCTCCCGAGTAGCTGGGACCACAGGTGCCCACCGGAATGCCCGGTTACTTTTTTTTGTTGTTATAGTTTGGACAGGGCTGGGTTTGAAGCTGCCACCCTCAGTACATGGGGCCAATGCCCTGCCCACTGAGCCACAAGCACTGCCCCAACTCAGTGCATTTTAACTTCTGTATTGAATGAATGAGAAAGAGAAAGAGAGAGATTAATTGTCCACTCAAATTCTGCATATATACATACCCCATAAATCTAGAGCTTGACTTTAAGTTTAAAATAGTAATATGAATTTTACATATTGATAAGGAAACATTAAAAAATCCCCATAATCTCTTAAATGTCTGTTATGTTAGCCTTCCATGTGAAGTTTTTTCTTTCATAATAACTTGAATAAAAGACAAATATGAAGGTGAAGATTAGTATTCAAATAGCAAAATAATTTCTTCCCTCTGCTAAATGAAGGGAAGGAACCAAATCTGATTGTGAACTGCAGGAGTCATTCCTGTTGTACTCCTGTTTCCTACTGCATGCTTAATCAAAATTCAAAATTACAGCATTGACATAAACAGTCTGTGGAACAGGTTAATGCTGCAAATGAAAGCTGAACAGTGACCTCAGAGAATGTAGTGCCGATCACTGGCCAAACTGGCGGGGTTGCTCCAAGCCTGGACTGTGAGTTCAAATAACGGAGAAGCGTAGCAAGGAGCTAACAGCCACTTTCTTATTTGTGTTCTTCAACTTAGCATCTTTAGCAAACTAGGGAGGTAATGATTCCTCTTGGTCAGGCAGGTGGCTCAAAAATCATAATATAATAGAAACAAACTTCACTAGTGTTAGCTGTTTGGCATAAATCCCTCCCACCATAATCAGGATTTTCATACATGTCAGTCTCCGCTGTGTTTCACTAATTAATAATAAGTTGGATGATAATAATAATAGGTAACATGTATTATTTACCTGCCTGTCTCGTTTAATTTTTACAATACCCATAAGGTAGGTACTACTATAAACACCATCTATGGGTGAGAAAAGAGGCAGAGAATGTTTGTCCTGGTTAACGACACGCGGTGAGAAAGGAGAGAAGAAAAGAACCAGCCCCCAGGAGCGTCTTTCTGGCCAGCCTAACTGCTGTGCTGTGCAGACATTGGTTATATTTCCAGTTCCTAGTCCATCTCCCCAGAATCCTGGTGATGGTGTTAGGTAATTTGAATAGTTGTGTAAGTGCAATGCTCATCAAATAACTCAGCTGAGTGGGGTAGTGAGCTTCTTGCATAACAGAATCATCAAACGTTTTAGCAAGCTTACATAATAGACTAAATTTAATGTTAAACCTTAAAGACACAAAACTTTGTCTTTAAAAATATATAGAAATAGGGAATGTTAAATCTGTGGTTTAGCAGCAACATGCTCAATTTAAGGATTTTAGTTTATTTCAAGGTTAAGAGAGATAACAATAAGATAACTAATGATAAAAAAAAGTCAAGGTAGAGAAATTGCCTAGGATTCTTACTCCTCTAAAAAAGCAATAAAAGGAAAGCATGATTAAAGGTTTTAAAGAAAAGGATTTTTACAATCCTTACAAAGGATTTTCCTTTAGTAAGAGGAAAAACTAGATGTGTGAGAGCATGTCTGGAATGAACTAGCGGGTTGTAGGAAAGGAGGATGATGCTGAGAACGTGTTTAGGATTCAGATGAGTCAGGACACTCCGAACATCATTTCAGGGCATTGCCTTTATGGTTTTGGTTGTGGAGGTAGAAGGAAGAAGATAGATTTGAAAGATAGGTTTAAGAACCGATCAGTTTGACAAAGATGGAATATGAGTGGTTGTCCAAATGCCAAATCTGTCATCAAGATGTCTGCCCTGGGTTACCCGGTGCTTCAAGCGTCCTTTTCTTTTAAGATCAGCCTTTTGATTAATAGAGAAATAAAATACCTCCAGCTCTCATGAAGCCTAACTACAAAAACGTTCCATACCTTCTTGTTTCTTACATTTGGATCAGGACTGCTGGGTAAAGCAACGCTGCTGACCCCTGTCTGCCACATACCAGTGGCAGTATTGCAATGTGTTTAAAAATCACGGGCTGTGTAGTCAGACTAACTAATTTATGTACTGGATCTGACACTCTAGGTAAAGTTACTTAATCTCGCTCTGTTGCATTTTCCTCAACCATTAGAGGGGATAATTCATTGTACCTACCTGAATGACATGATCATTCCACAAATATTACTATATCAAATTCATAAGCACCCTGTCTCCTATGGAAAAATTACTAAAACCATAACAATATTTCCACTTAAAGAAGACAACATCATACTCTTACTGTTCAGAGTAATTTTTCTCTTGTTAATATCAACCTGAGACTTTCCCTAGCAAAAATAGAAAGCCCAGGCTAAGCACCGTGGCTCATGCCTGTAATCCTAGCATTCTGGGAGGCCAAGGCAGGAGGATTGCTTGAGCTCAGGAGGATTACATGAGCTCATGAATCCCAGACCAAACTGAGCAAGAGTGAGACCCCGTCTCTACTAAAAATAGAAAAACTAGCCACACGTAGTGGTGTAGCTACTTGAGAGGCTCAGGCAAGAGAATTGCTCAAGTCAAGAGTTTGAGGTTGCTGTGAGCTATGACAACACAGCACTCTACCCAGGGTGACAAAGTGAGACTCTTTCTCAAGTAAGTTGAGAATAACACAACAATGGTAAACAGAATTGAGCAGTGGGAAAAGAGAGGTGACTGTTAATAGCAGAAAACAGCCTGGAGAGATAAAGGAGAGAACGTGGAAAAGAGGGAAATGAGTGATTCTTTAAGTTCCCCTCACATTTTTGTTATATCTTTGCTTTCAGTAAAATAATTTTTCTGTTTTTGTTTCCTTGATTTTTCTTTTCTTTCTCTTTTCCTTTCTTTAGCATTTTAATTCATTTTGGAATAGCCCAGAGTAAGATTCAGTGTGACTTTTGGTTTTTCATAGTTGGACTAGATGCCAGTTCACTTGTTTGAAGGTTTTGTGTAAGTAGTACTTGACCAATTGACATTTCTTTTTGCTTAAGTTGTACAAGAGTCATGAATTGAAAATTGGAATAACCATGCCTCAGAATCCCCTTAGTGAACATTTACAGTTGATCACATTAAGGCACTTTTCTTGAACATAAATAACTTTGTACTGTGTATAAAAAAGTAATTTTCAAATTTTGAATATCTAACGTCCACTTACATTTAGCCTACTTAATCATGTTTTTATTGCACTATCTTAGGCTGGGTGCCCTGAAAAGACTAGACTTGAGATAGAGACGTGCATGCAACCCCTGAGAGACTGAGGGAGGCTGGAGTGGCTGTAAGGAGACACTGAATTCTGGTGCAGTGATGACAGAGGCTCATCATACAAGGAGCCGGGAAGCTGGGATGGACTGTCAGAGTTTCCCCAACTGGGCCATGATACTTCTGCTTCAACCAGTCATTGGATGGAGGCTGCCCCAAGGATGGGATGAGATCATGGGTGACATTGCTCCCTTGGTTGATGGGAACTGCTAGGGAGAGACACAGACGCTCAGGCAAGAGGATTGCTCAAGTCAAGAGTTAGAGGTTGCTGTGAGCTATGTCTCTCCCTTAACTGCCAATACTTTTGGCAGTTAAGGAAATAAGTATCTTTATCTTGAAGGGGAGAGCTGAGGAATGCACCATAGCATTGAGAACACCCACTGAAAATTTTAGACATGGTATTACATGGCGTTCTTTTTAAAGAACTTCTATCAAAGCACATACAACATTTAAGAATGAAAATTTTTAACTAAAAAATATTCACCAAAAAATGGCATGGCATGGCATATTCCAAAACTTATTCTTTTAAAAATATGGTCTGTTATAATTTCTCTCCCATAATATTTAAGGCAACTTGAAGTTCTGGTGTTTGTTTTCTTCTTAACTAACCTTAGTGCACAGATCATGGCTGCTTATACCACGGGAAATGCTTGAGGCACTGACAAAGTTAGACTGGGTTAGTTCCGAACAGAATGAAGACTAATGTTATTTTACAGAAAATGCCATTGTACACACATTATTAGTATGAAATAATTTAACAACAATCCAGAAGTAGGCTTAAGGATAAGTGTTGAACTCACACTTATGCACAAATCTGTGCATTTAACAAACATTTATGGAATATCAACCATCATATGCCAGGAACTATGGGGAATCAGAAATTGCTTATTCTTGGAAAGTTTATAAACTATTTGTGATAATTACAGATTTATGCCATTGATATTAGTGGCCAACAGTCAGATAGATTGTGGCATATTGGCTTGACGCCTGTGGCTCAACAGGCTAAGGCGCCAGTCACGTACACCTGAGCTGGTGGGTTCGAATCCAGCCTGGGCCCGCCAAACAATAACGGCTGCAACCAAAAAATGGCCTGGTGTTGTGGCGGGCACCTGTAGTCCCAGCTACTTGGGAGGCAGAGGCAGGAGACTCGCTTGAGCCCAGGAATTGGAGGTTGCTGTGAGCTGTGAAGCTACAGCACTCTATCCAGGGTGATAGCTTGAGGCTCTGTCTCAAAAAAAAAAAAAAAAAAAAACTAGAAGAAAGTGCAGGAAACACTCTTGAAAGAATTGGCCTGGGCGAATACTTTATGAGGAGGACCCCCAAGGCAATGGAAGCAGTATCAAAAATATACTACTGGGATCTGATGAAACTAAAAAGCTTCTGCACGGCCAAGAACACAGTAAGTATAGCAAGCAGACAGCCCTCAGAATGGGAGAGAATATTTGCAGGTTATGCCTCCGACAAAGGTTTAATAACCAGAATACACAGAGAACTCCGTTGTATTAGCAAGAAAAGAACAAGCAATCCCATCTCAGGATGGGCAAAAGATCTGAAGAGAAACTTCTCTAAAGAAGACAGGTGCTCGGCCTACAGACACATGAAAAAATGCTCAATATCGGCTCGGTGCCTGTGGCTCAACGGGCTTAGGTGCCAGCCACGTACACCTGAGGTGGCGGGTTCGAATCCAGTCCGGGTCCGCCAAACAACCATGACGGCTGCAACCAGAAAATGGCCGGGTGTTGTGGTGGGCACCTGTGGTCCCAGCTACTTGGGAGGTGGAGGCAAGAGACTCGCTTGAGCCCAGGAATTGGAGGTTGCTGTGAGCTGTGATGCCATGGCACTCTATCCAGGGTGACAGCTTGAGGCTCTGTCTCAAAAAAAAAAAAAAATGCTCAATATCCTTCATCATCAGAGAAATGCAAAGCAAAACTACCTTGAGATATCATCTAACTCCAGTAAGATTAGCCCACATGACGAAATCCCAAAACCAGAGATGTTGGCGTGGATGTGGAGAAAAGGGAACACTTCTACATTGCTGGTGGGAATGCAAACTAATACATCCCTTTTGGAAAGACGTTTGGAGAACACTCAGAGATCTAAAAATAGACTTGCCATTTTTACTTTACTTGGTATATACCCAGAAGACCAAAAATCACATTACAACAAAGATATCTGTACCAGATTGTTTATTGCAGCCCAATTCATAATTGCTAAGTTATGGAAGAAGCCCAAGTGCCTATCGATCCACAAATGGATTAATAAATTGTGGTACATGTATACCATGGAATATTATGCAGCCTTAAAGAAAGATGGTGACTTTTCCTCTTTCTTATTTACATGGATGGAGATGGAACACATTCTCCTTAGCAAAGTATCTCAAGAATGGAAGAAAAAGTATCCAATGTATACAGCCCTAATATGAAGCAAATTTATATCTTTCATGTGAAGGCTACAACCCAATTATTGCACCAGAAGACAGGGAAAGGAGAGAAGGAGGGAAGGGGAGGGAGAAGGTAGGGGGAGAGAGGATAAAGGGTGAGATCACACATGAGGTGCATCTGTGAAGGGTCAGGAGAAAACTACTAAATGCAGAACACAAATGTTTTCACACAGTAAATGAGAAAATCTCACGAATGTTATGTCGAACAGGCGGATGAAAATATCTCAGATTGTATGTGAGGCCTGCACACTGTACTCCATGATTGAACTAATATACACAGCTATGATTCAATAAAAAAAATAAATAAAAGTTTGGTGGAATTCTGATGTGAAAAAAAAAAAAGAACTAATTCCATTCCCTTCTGTGTGAAAACAGTAAAATATTTGTAAGTTGAAAAAAAAAAAAAGAATGGCAACAAGACTACACACAGCTGTGAGAGCATTGGAAATAGCCCATGGGAGATTGCAAAAGGCCAGCTGATGTCATGTGACCTACCTGGAATATCTGTTTGTTACACCTTGAACAGAACTGAACATTCAGAAAACATTTCCACTAATATTTTTTCTTTCTTCAGCTTGAGGTCCTCTTTGGGACCACAGATAGCAAAGTATAACTTCTAGCTTTTAGAAAAGAGGTATGGATGTTTTTGATTAAAGTTTTTTCAGATGTTTGAAAATCAAATATGTACCTATGGTCCTATCTGTGTGTCATTTTCATTGTGTCTCCCCCTCTAGTCACACTTGTTTTTCCTCCTGGCAGCCCACAGGATACATCCTCCTGGTCACTTCTAGGGAGATGCAGTTGGGTGATGGATGGAAGTAAGGTGAAATCCAGGCAAAGACTGCTGGTGTTATTGGGAGCATTCAGGCTTGTAATAAATTCTCACTCTATCACTTTCTTTCTACATGAGCTTGTTACTGACTGCCCAGGTTCTGTTTCTTCACCTGTGAAATGGTGGTATGAGAATTATTCTACTTTATCGAGATCCAGACACCATATTAGCTATGTCATATAGGGTGCCTCATTTAATTAGAGCTCCTAGAGCAATCAGTAAGGAATAAGAAAAAATGTAGACAAGGCTTAAGTGGTGGCAACTATGGAGATAAAAGGCTAGCAGCAGACTTTAAAATTGAAAGATGCTGAGAAAGTGAGCAGCCCAGAAAGAAATCTATGTTGCAAAGTGAGGCTGAACATGTGCAGAGGCTGGAAGCTTCCTCTCTCACTACCTCTTAACCTTCTTAAGGCACAGCTGCATTTTTAAGGGAGAGGTGGGGGCCGAAAACATTACTCACCCTTGAAATACAAACTGCCAAGGATAGCCCTGTGATTTGCTTGAAGGAGTTAAACCCTTATTAATGGGAAGAAAATGCTTTTCTAAAACTGGGCATTCCATAATAATGGTGGGTAACTGATATTTCATGATGCAGAAAGAGTTTGACTGTTTTATCTTTCAAAGAGGGCATTGTTCACAGAAGTTGAGTATTCCTAACAGTTTAGAGTTTAATACCTTTAAGCATAAACACCTCTTTAAAAAAATTTCCCATTATATATGGGAATCATTCTAAAACATAGGTGTTGTTATTCTGTCTTTTAAAGAAAAGCATACTTATGTAATTTAATCTTTTCTTCCCAAATCAAAGGATTCACTACACTTTTCAGTTTTTTATGTCATGTCATAATAAAGTGATGTTCTCAGGATCTATTCGCATATATATGTCTATTTGCATTAGCCTGTTTGAATCCCAAATCTGCTTTTAAAGTTTTATTCTGTTTTCCCTCTTGCTTTTATTTGTCTTCTGATGTGCTATCAAACATGTTACAGATATTTATAAAGTAAAAGTAATTAGGCTCTGAGCAAGGCCCAAGGAGCTGTGCTTAGAGTTCAAACAACTTTGCTCAAAATGTGTTGAGTAAGTGATATATAACAGGCACTATACTAAGTGTTCAGGATATAAAGATGAATAAAACCTCCATCCCCAAGGACCCCGCATGCTGACAAATTATAAACTTCCCAGTGGATAATAGGCCTGCAATTTCTTCTGTAAACTTTGAGACACCTGTTTTCATTATTTGCTAAGTATTTCTTTTCAATCCCTCAATCTCAGCTGCATTTTCCTTGCCTAGAGTTGACAACATCTAAACTTATAAGAGTCGATAAGTTCCTTTTACACATTAAATGGTTGTTGCATAGTGAAAATGACCAGAGAAAGCATTGAGAGCAGTTGGTGGGCACACCGTGGTTTTGAAAGACTCTACAAGGCTTACTACTGACGTGGTACTTAAATGTCTGATATTTATGACAGCTTTTTTTGACAAAATAGTTGCATGGAACTGAACTTTTAAACTGTACCTTCTGTTCCAAATAAAAGTAGAATAGACAACATTGCCTAGGTATTAAAAAGACCTAGGTATACTGTGAGACAGAAAGAGTGAGCAGGGAAGTAGTGGCAAGGTGAGCCAGGAGCTATAGCCCCACTGCACCTGCTCTGGAAATAGGCAGGGGTGGTCAGGAGTTTGCCTCCTGAAGGTGGATGTTTGCAGACCTACTTATGTTTGCAATCTGAGTTTGTTTTCTTGTATGAAACCAAAGGTGGCTTTGGCATTCTTCTATAATGCAAAAGGCTCAGAAGAGTCAGAATCGATGCTTATATCTCAGGTTTTTGTAAAGATGCTAGAGAGAGCTCCCCACAATCAAGGCAAGACTAAACCTTTTGCTGGTTCAGAAAATGAATTGTTTTATAGGAGGAGAGTTCTCAGCTGCCAATAGAAGACTTAGTTCTGCATCTTTGCAATTGTAAATTGAGCTGCTATAAACATTCCAGTGCAGATGTCTTTTTAAATAAAATGTGCCCCTCCCTTTGGTTATATATCCAGTAGGGGGATTGCTGGATCAAACAGTAGGTCTACTTTTAATTCTTTGGGGAATCTCCACACTATTTTCTAGAGAGGTTGTACTAGTTCGCAGTTCCACCAAAACAGTGTATGAGCATTCTTCTCTCTCTGCATCCATGCCAGCATTTGTTGTTTTGGAATTTCTTTGATAAAAGCCATCCTCACCGGAGTTAAGTGATGTCAAGTAGGTGGGAGGAGAAAAGGGGGGGGGTAAATTTATACCTACTGGGTGCAATGCATACAGTCTGAGTGATGCTGGGCACTTATAACTTTCACTCAAATAGTACAAAAGCAATTTATGTAACCAAAACATTTTTCCTCCATAATATAAAAAATGAAAAAAAAAAAAAGACCTACTTCTGGATGTACCAGTCCCGGGAGACCGGAGGGAGGCAAAGTTAAAACAATTACCCAGGAAGAGGGAAGCAAAACTGCCTAATAACATCATCTCTTCTCCTTTTGCCTGGGGCTTTTCTGGTTTCAACACTGAGATTCCCACACTGCAGGGACACCAGCAGTCTTGGACAAGTGAGGATGATCAATAATCTGACCTCCTCCAACCTTCCAAATAAACCTGAAAATGTAAATTCTAAAGCACATAGAATAACCAGAACTGAGAAAGACAACCAACAAGATCACCACTCAGAAGACAAATTGACTCTTGATAATATGCAAAATGACTTCATAATAGGTAAGTTTAAGGAAATGAACAAGAGTTACAGAACAAAGATGACTTTGTATTAAGGCAAATAAATATGGAGAAAAAGCTGTTAGAAATCGTGAATATGAAAGAAATGTAGTGCGTGCGCGTTCTGGAGGCGCCGCCACCGTCCCCGCAGTTCCCGAAACTGTCGCTGCTGAGATTACTGCGTAGAGCCAGAGCGGGAGCCATGGCCGGGAGGAGGAGGAGGAGGACGTGGAGGCGGCTCCATACCCGGGTGGAGTTTTTTTTAAAAAAAAAAGAGAAGGAAAGGAAAGGAAAGGAAAAAGGAAAGGAAAAAGGAAAGGAAAGGAAGAGGAAGGAAGGAAATGTATAGTTATTGAAGTGTAAAAATATTCTAACTGAATATTCATAGTACAAATAGAATTTGTGAATTGAATGATATTACTGAGGAATTCACAAATAAGGTAGCAAAGACTGGTAAAGAGAGTGAGATCTTGGGGGAGAAATTAGAGTAATGAAAGATAAATTCAAAGACCCTAAATATATATGTTTTGTAAGGAGGAAGGGAGGGATGGTTGAGAAAAATATTAAAATGGATTATGGCTGATGCTTTTAATGCAAGAAAGACACAAGTTTTCAGATTTAAAGCACATACTGAGTACTAAGCACAGTCAATTAAACAAATTCAGAATGATTAATTCAAGTTGCAGAGTATCAAGGATTTGGAAAGTTACCAGAGTGAGAGAGAAAAAAACCTAGATTATCTATGAAATGACAATTAGTTGATATCTCAGCTTTAAAAATAGAAGCTTAAAAACAATGGAGTAATTCAGAGAGAAAAGAATGCTTATACACTGTTGGTGGGACTGTATAGATTAGTACAACATCTGCGGGAAAACAGTGTGGAAATTTCTCAAACAACTAAAAGTAGACCTACCATTGAATCCAGTTATCCCACTACTGGGTATCTACCCAAAGGAAAAGAAGCTATTTTATGAAACCAAACCAAAGCAAAACCCACCTGCACTTGAATGTTTATTGCAGCCCAATTTACAATTGAAAAAATGTGGAATCAACCCAAGTGTCCATCAATTCATGAGTGGATTAACAAAATGTGATATAGATATGCCATGGAGTACTACTCCGTCAAAAAAAGGATGACTTAATACATTTTTCAGGAATTTGGAAGGAACTGTAGACCATTATCCTAAGTGAAATATCTCAAGAATGGAAAAACAAACATCATATGCAATCTCCAATACTGGAACTAACCAATGGATGTACAAGTGCACAGAGGGAAGTGTAAATCTTTGGAAATCAAGTGGGGAGGGAAGAGGAGGAGGAGAGGGAAAATTCCCTGCCTAACATTTACAGTGAACACTATTCAGGTGGTGGGCACATTTACAGTCTTGACTCAAGTTATGTATCAAAAAACATTTGCACCCCTTTAATATTTTGAAATAAAAAATGGAGTAGTAGTATCAAAATGCAAAGAGAAAGAAACACGACTTCTATGTCAAGCTAAACTCTTTTGTTTGAAAGTGAATATTAAATTAGCACATTTTCAGATTTGAAAAAAACCAAGGAGTTTGTCATCATATTCCTTAATTGAAGTTACTATCAAGGAATTCTACACCAAGCAAAACTATCATTTGAACGTGAGTGTCATTGAACCAGGAAAGCTGATATTATAAAAGAAAAAAAAAATGAAAGTGAGTGTCAAATGCGCGTATTTTCAGATGTGTGAAAAATGAGAGAGTGCACCACTCACAATCCCTCAATGAAGATATTATATAAGAAGAATTTATTAAAAATCAACTATCAAATAAGGAAATTCATACATTGTATTGATAGCTATTACTGATTATAAAAAAGTAATCATTATTTTTTTTTTCTTTTTTGCAGTTTTTGGCCAAGGTCAGGTTTGAACCCACCACCCCAGTATAGGGGGTTGGTGCCCTACTCCTTGAGCCCAGCACTCATTAATTTTTTAAAGATGTGGCTAAAATTCTGAATAAAAATAACAAGAGGAGGAAAGGGAAGATTACAGAGAAGAGCTACTACTTAGTTGATTGTACCTAATATGCTCAATTGTAATATTTTTTTTAATTATTTTTTATTGAGTCATAACTGTGTACAATAATTCAGGCTTGGAGTACAGTGTGCGGGCTTCCCATACAATCGGAGATATTTTTATCAACCTGATTAATGTAACATTCATGATATAATATTTTTGATATTGTAAGTATCTCTTTGCTTTGTGTTCAGAAAAGTCCTTTGAAATTTGAATGCTTGACCCTGTTTCTCCTTTCTTTTAAGCAGGGAAGA
>CAUYRH010028774.1:0-17936 GCA_963574655.1 Perodicticus potto | reverse complement strand
ATGATGGTCTGAGAATATGCAATGAATAATTTCTCTTGTTTTAAATTTGCTGGTGTTAGACTTGTGACCTAAGATGTGATCAATTCTGGAATATGTTCCATGTGCTGATGAGAAGAATGTGCATTCAGTTTTGTTACAATGAAATGTTCTGTAGATATCTGTCAAATCCAAATGTTGAATGGTTAAGTTTAAGTCTAAAATTTCTTTGCTTAGCTTCTTTATGGAGGATCTGTCCATAACACTCCATTGACAAAGGAGTGTTAAAATCTCCGACTGTTATGGTGCTGCAGGTACCAATCAAGTTGTTCATGTCTATTAGAGTGTCTCGTATAAATGGAGGTGCATTCTGGTTGGGTGCATAAATGTTAATAATTGAAATCTCATCATATTGAGTGTTTCCCTTAAAAAATATGAAGTGACCATCCTTGTCTTTCCTTACTTGTGTTGGTTTAAAGCCTATTGTATCGGCTCGGCGCCTGTGGCTCAGTGGGCTAAGACGCCAGCCACGTACACCTGAGCTGGCGGGTTCGAATCCAGCCCAGGCCCGCCAAACAACAATGATGGCTGCAACCAAAAAATGGCCAGGCGTTGTGGTGGGCGCCTGCAGTCCCAGCTACTTGGGAGGCGGAGGCAGGAGACTCGCTTGAGTCCAGGAATTGGAGGTTGCTGTGAGCTGTGATGCCATAGCACTCTATCCAGGGTGACAGCTTGAGGCTCTGTCTCACAAAAAAAAAATAATAATAATAAAGCCTATTGTATCTGCAAATAAAATTGCAACACCTACTTTTTTCTGGTTTCCATTTGCCTGAAATATAGATGACCATCCCTTCACCTTGAGTCTATATTTATCTTTTAAGGTAAGATGAGATTCTTGTATGCAGCAGATGTCTGGTCTGAGTTTTTGTATCCAGTCAGCCAACCTGTGCCTCTTTAGAGGATAAGTTAAGCCATTCACATTAACTGAGAATATCGATACGCCTGGTAGAATTTTGGATATCGAGTTTTTTTGTTTTTTGTTTTTTTTTTGCAGTTTTTGGCTGGGGCTGGGTTTGAACCCACAACCTCTGGCATATGGGGCTGGTGCCATACTCCTTGGAGCCATAGGCGCCGCACAGGTATCAAGTTTTTTGAAAGTCCAGTGGACATTTTCAATCCTTTCACCATTGTGGAAGTTGGAATTTGATCAGAAGTTTCTGAGTGAGTTTACTTTTGTGGTGAAGGATTATGCTGGTCATTGTGGAAGACAGGTCTGAGAATATCCTGTAGAGCTGGTTTAGTTATGGCAAATTTCTTCAACATGTGAATGGCTTTCAAGTATTTAATTTCTCCATCATAAATGAAACTCAGTTTAGCTGGATACAGTATCCTGGATTGAAAATTATTTTGTTTTAGGAGATTAAAAGTTATGACTACCCTCTTCTAACTTGAAAGGTTTCATCAGAGAGATCTGCAGTCATTCTAATATTCGTCCCCTTGTAGGTTATGGTTTTCTTCCATCTGGCTGCCTGCAGAATTTTCTCCTTCATTTTAACTTTGGCGAAGTTAGTTATAATGTGCCTAGGAGATGTCTTATTTGGGCTGAATCGTGGTGGGGTTTTGAAACTGTCTGCTATCTGAATTTCAGAATCTCTTGGCATGTCTGGAAAGTTCTCTTTCATAATCTCATGAAGAAGTGCTTCTGTGCCTTGCAAAGGAACTTTGTCACCTTCAGGGATTCCTTTAATGTGAATAGTAGTTTTCTTTGAATTATCCCAGAGCTCTCTGAGAGAATGATCTGTTTTTGCTCTCCACTTTTCTTCCTCTTTGATTGCTTGGGACTGTTCAAGAGGTTTTTCTTCAATGTCAGAAATCCTTTCTCCTGCCTGCTCCAATCTGTTACTGAGGGATTCTACTATATTTCTCTGATCTTTGAGGGCTGCAAATTCTTATCTCAGTGTGTCAAAATCTTTGGCAATTTTGTCTTTGAATTCATTGAATTCTTGAGACAACTTTTGAAATGCTCCTTGAATTTCTAATTCCAACTTTACCTCCATTTTATTAATCTTATTTGCAATCCAAATTCTGAGGTCAATTTCTGACATCTCAGCCCTCTGTTTCTGAATGGGATTTTCAGTGGTTTTCGCTATGTCATTCCTTGGGGGGGGGGGAGTTGATCTACTCTGATTTTCATGTTTCTGGCTTTTTTCTGCTGATTCCACCCAATGAATATTTTACACCATTTGGCTAGATGAGCAGATAAGGTGAAGTATGGCTGGGGGCTCTTGAAGTAGTGATTAACCAGCCCTTTGCCCAACAGGTGGGATGGTGTCTCTACCTTTTCCCCTAGAGCTTTGCCAAGGACCTGTACAGTGCTACGGCCTGAGAAGCTGGGGACCTGCTTGATGTCGTGGGGCTAAGTGGTTCTGTCTTGTTTTTAGCTGGTCTGTGTCCTACCCTAGTGAATCAGTTACTCTGGGTTGAAGTCTCAACTGTGGAGAAATACCAGCAATTAAGTCACCCTGCCCCCCACAGGCAACAACTGAAAAAGGAAAATGAAACCTTCCCACAATCACACACCCAGGGTGCCACTTTGAATAGTTTTCAGGTGATTGGCCCAGTTCAAGACGTCCAAATCAATTGTCCCAGTCAGCACTGGTCTCAGGTGCGAGAGTTCAAAAGGTCTCTGGCAAGTAGATAGCAGGGGTCAGCTGGCAGCTCAAGTATGACTTGCTCCAGTGCTCTGTGAGGGTCAGAAGCACACACCCAGCAAATGAATTAGTCTGGGAAGATTGATGCCTCCTTCTCCCCATTGCACCTCTGTCACACCCAGTCAACTGGTAACCCAGCAGGGCTGTGACCCAGTTCCCTCCATTGAGCTGATGCTCCAGGGCTTTTCACCTGCCTGAGTCACACGGAGATTTGTGTCTCCTCGGCCAGGCCACTGCTCTCTGCCACTATCGAACTGAGGCTGACAATCTCGGGTGCTTAATGGAGACTTGCACAGTTCACTCAGTTCCAGCCCTTCCCCTGATTGATATTGCTGACAGAACAGAACAATTTCACGGAATTTGTTTCTGTCCCAGCTCTATTCCCCTGTGGATCAGATGCTGTTTGAGTTCACAGAAACTGGGACTCAACCACCGTCTGTGCCACTGCCCCAAGTTGGGGTATCTGTTTCTGCTGCTGTCTGTGTTGGGGTTGAGCAGTTAGGGCTCACATTCAGCGTTTTGTTTCTTGCCTGCTTTTGTCTCAGCTATTATCCCCTAAGGACCAAGTTCATTAGAGGCTCACTAAAGCAGTCCTGGCTGAGTCCTGCCCTGGGAGTATGTCATCTCTGCACACACGTATTCTAGTTGCCGCGCTCCGCCCTGGCAGGTACTGCCTCAGGCCTACCCTTGTCTCATGGGGCCTGTGTGTCTGTCCTAGATCTGTTCCAACAGTGGCTGCAACCAGAGAAGATACCTGGCTTCCTCTGGTTGCCCAGACAGGCAAGGAGTATCTTTTCAAAATATCCCCAGGGGTGTGAGCCCTATTATTCCTGCTGCTGCTGCTGCTCTGTGCCACTGGGCACTGTCTTTCCCTCTCCCGTAGGGCTCCTTCAGCCTCAGTTCACTCTCTTCTCCTTACTCCCATGCTACAGAATCAGTACAGACCTGCAAGAGCCCATGCTCTGTCCACACCTCTTGGAAAAAGAATCTGGACTCCATGGAGGCAGGCCCCCAGACCTTGGGGTAAGAGTGGAGGGGAGTGCTGGGAGTCCAGAATTGCAGGTAGAAAATATATACAGTATTTTTTAAAATTTATTGTTGGGGATTCATTGAGGGTATAAGAAACCAGGTTACACTGATTGCAATTATTAGGTAAAGACCCTCTTACAATTGTGTCTTGCCCCCCAAAGGTTTGGCACACACCAAGTCCCCACCCCCTCGCTCCTTCCCTCTCTCTGCTCTTCCTTTCCACACCCTTCCCTCCTTCTTTCTCTCTCTGGTCTTCCCTTCTCCCACCCCCACCATGACATTAATTGTCATTAATTGTACTCATATCAAAATTAAGTACATAAGATTCATGCTTCTCCATTCTTGCAATGCTTTACTAAGAATAATGTCTTCCACTTCCATCCAGGTTAATAAGAAGGATGTAAAGTCTCCATCTTTTTTTAATGGCTGAATAGTGTTCCATAGTGTACATATACCACAGCTTTTTAATCCATTCCTGGGTTGGTGGGTGTTTAGACTGTTTCCACATTTTGGCGATTGTAAATTGAGCTGCAATAAACAGTCTAGTGCAAGTCTCCTTATGATAAAAAGATTTTTTACCTTCTGGGTAGATGCCCAGTAATGGAATTGCAGGATCAAAGGATCAAATGGGAGGTCTAGCCTGAGTTCTTTGAGCATTCTCCATACTTCTTTCCAAAAAGGTTGTATTAGTTTGCAGTCCCACCAGCAGTGTAAAAGTGTTCCCTTCTCTCCACATCCACACCAGCATCTGCAGTATTGAGATTTTTGTGATGTGGACCATTCTAGCTGGGGTTGGATGGTATCTCAGGGTGGTTTTGATTTACATTTCTCTAATAATTAGGGTTGATAAGCATTTTTTCATATGTTAGCCATTTGTCTGTCTTCTTTAGAGAAGGTTCTATTCATTTCTCTTGCTCATTGATATATGGGATTGTTCGCTTTGAGAATATGTACAGATTTATACAGTTGTATGCCTGGCAGGAGAGTGTTATGGCACATTTGTAAGTCCTCTCTAGGGAAGGCGTTCTGGTTTTTAGAGGATCTCTCCAAGGGAATGAAATAGGAGGGGATCTGAACTCTGATCGATTGTTTGTATGAAGTATACTGAGAGCTGTTCTCATGGGGAAGGTGACCTCTGTCCGCTTGGTGTTGGATTTTGTACCTATTGTTTGTTTCCTTGAGGTTGCAGCTTGCCTCAGCAGGGTTGATGTGCATTCTTCAACATTCTGTCTTGGCTTAGCTCCAAACCTTCGGCTTACTTGTTAAACTTCTATCCTTTAACTCTCCTTCTGGACAGGAGCCTCTGTGGAAAGCTGGCCCCCATTGGGCATCTTGCCTCCACCCCTTTGGTAAATTTTTGATCTTGAATTTGGCCACCAGTGTTTAGATATGGCACCAATAACACAAACAACAAAAAATTGGTAAATTGGACATCAAAATTAAAGCTTTTGGTCAGCAAACTACATTATAAAGAAAGTGAAAAGTCAGCAACGGACAGTATAAATAAAGTGAAAATGTCAACACACATCACAGGAGAAAAAATTGCAAATCTTACACATTTTATAGGGATTGTTATTTAGCATATATGAATATGCCTCCACAACAACAAGAAAAAAGACACTCCATAAATTGTTAAAGGGCTTGGAGCCTGTAGCTCAGTGGCTAGGGCTGCAGCCACATACACTGGAGCTGGTGGATTTGATTTCAACCTGGGCCTGCCAAACATCAATGACAATTAGAACAACAAGAACAAAAATAGGAGCAACAACAACAAAAATAGCCAGGCGTTGTGGCGGGTGCCTGTAGTCCCACCTACTTGGGAAGCTGAGGTAAGAGAAGGGCTTAATCCCAATATTTTGAGGTTGCTGTGAGCTCTGATGCCATGGCATTCTACCAAGGGCAACATGGTGAGACTCTGTCTAAAAAAAAAGGCAAAGGTTTAAATAGACACTTGCCAAGAAGATATATAAATGGCATATAAGCACATTAAAAGATGCTTAATGACATTAGCCATTAGAGAAATGCAAATTAAATATACAGTGACATGTCACTTTATGCCCATGAGCATGACTGTAATTTAAAAAATAAAAAACAAAATAACAACAGTTGATAAGGATGTGCAACATTGTTAATATAAACAATCTTGTTTAGGTCCCATATAAATAAAGCTGTTTACACGGTTTGGGTGCTGGCTGCTGTCATCAGCTGCTCCAGACCTCCCAATCCCATCCTAATCTCTTGTGTGATCTTTGTTTCTTGTGTGTTTTATTTCTTTAGCCCCTGCCATTCCCTCTTTGGTATGTTTACTCTTTGTGCTGGCTTCTGAAAGTTGGCACCTGACCAGGACCAAAGTATGGATGGTAGGTGCATGCAGGTGAGGGAATCCCCTGTGTGAAGAAAAGTGAAGGTGCAAGTTTGTAAGTAAATTTATTTTTAGGGGTAATCAATCATCAGGAGTATAAATTACATGCAGTTTTTCCACTTTATTCAAGAAATTTGTTGTTGGTTTCCCGAGGAAGGCTGCTACCTGGGACAGAGTTGGGGAGAAATTGCATTCTTATTATACAGCCAAGAGACCTTCTAATGTCCCTATTGATGCTTTCTCTTTTGGGGGACTAGTTAGGGACTGTTTAGATCCTAATCATAAACAGATGCATTTCCCTTTTCAGACAGTAAGTGTTTGTCCTTCTGCTCTGGCTGAAAGACCCAAGTATGACTAATGTCATTAAGCATCTTTTAATGTGCTTATAGGTCATTTATATATCTTCTTGGCAAAGTGTTTATTTAAACCTTTGCCTTTTTTTTTTTTTTTAGACAGAGTCTCACCATGTTGCCCTTGGTAGAATGCCATGGCATCAGAGCTCACAGCAACCTGAAACTATTGGGATTAAGCCATTCTCTTGCCTCAGCCTCCCAAGTAGATGGGACTACAGGCACCCCTTCCCCTTGAATTTCAACAAGCCTTACAAAATGAGGAAGGAAATTATGAGGAGCATTACTCCCTTTTCTGTTTCAGATAAATACCCTGATCCCTCTGAGCTATTGGCTATGGCTGGACTTAAGGTCTCCCCTCCATCTCAGCCTGTGCTGCTTTGCCCACCTCCTGGCCCCCCCCTTCTAAGTTTCTATAACCACAACCTCCTTTTATTATGTGGGGGCAGAATTCCAAATCACCTTTGCAACTGACTTCAGAATGATCTCATGCACAAGATTTTTTAGATGGCTTTTCCTGTTTCCCAATTACTGAAATTGTTGATCAACAGGGCAATTCAGCTCCCCAGAATCAGCTGCTTTCTTTTAAAACTCTTAGAAAGCTGAAACTGGCTTGTGCACATTATGGTCCAACTGCTCCATTTACTTTTGCCTTAGTGGATACTTTGTTTAATGATACTCTCCCTCCTAATGGTTAGAAGTCTATCACCATGTGTTTCTAATAGTAATTACTTACTATAGGAATCAAACTGAGCTGATCCTACTGCAGAACAGGCAGAATGTAATCAGAAACAAAATATCCCTTTCAGTGCAAATGTTCTGCTGGGAGAAGAACCTCAAGTCCTCTCTGGCAGCTTAATTATATTCCTCTCTGGCAGCTTAATTATATTATATTCACCCAGCTTCCTGGTGAATGTGTAACATTCTTCCTCAGTTTTTGCTACATTCCTCCTTGTTCTTTTCCTTTTCTCCATGCCTTTTCTCAGGATGCCTACTCACTCTCCCATGTTCAAAATTGGAATGACCTCTTTGAAGCCTTTAATGATCTGTGGCTACAAGGCACTTTTTAAGACTTTCCCCCTGAAGACACTCTTTTTTTCCTCTTCCTACTTATTTTCTTTCTGGCTATCCCACCTGTTGCGTGAAAGTTCTCTGAGGTTGTCAGTGATGTAGAGCATAAACTTGCTTTTGAAATGATATGAATAGAGAGGGCTACATGCTGTCTTGGTGGCAAGTAGCAAAGGAACTTTATTTTTCCCCAACTTAAATAGCCATGTCTGCGTGTACACACCATCAATCAATAATCACATGAATGGGCTCGGTGCCTGTGGCTCAGTGGGCTAAGGCGCCAGCCACGTACACCTAAGCTGGCGGGTTCGAATCCAGCCCAGCCCGCCAAACAACAATGATGGCTGCAACCAAAAAATGGCCGGGCGTTGTGGCAGGTGCCTGTAGTCCCAGCTACTTGGGAGGCGGAGGCAGGAGACTCACTTGAGCCCAGGAATTGGAGGTTGCTATGAGCTGTGATGCCATGGCACTCTATCTTGTTTTCAGCTGGTCTCTGTCCTGCCCTAGTGAATCAGTTACTCTGGGTTGAAGTCTCAGCTGTGGAGAAATATCAGCTAAGCCACCCCGCTCCCCCAGGCAACAATTAGAAAAGGAAAATCAAACCTTCCCACAACCACACACCCATGGTATCACTTTGGATAGTCCTTGGGTGATTAGCTCAGTTCAAGATGTCCAAATCTGTTGTTCCAGTTAGCACCGGTCTCAGGTGGGAGAGTTCAAAAGGTCTCTGGCAACTAGATAGCAGGGGTCTGCTGGTAGCTCAAGTATGACTCACTCCAGTGCTCCGTGAGGTAAAAAAGGACCCAACCAGCCAATTAGTCTGGGAAGTTTGATGCCTCCTTCTCCCCCTTGCACCTCTGTCACACCGAGTCACTGGTAAGCCATCAGGGGGGTTCCCCAGTTCCCTCCAATGAGCAGATGCTCCAGGGGTTGTGCCTGCCTGAGTCCTGTGTCTCCTCACTCAGGCCACCCTCTCTGCCACTATCCTGCAGGGGGAGGTGAGGCCTGACAACTTCAGGTGCTTAATTGGGGCTAGGGCGGTTCACTCAGTTCCAGCCCTGACCCTAATTGATGTTGCTAACAGAATACAACAACTTCACAGAGTTTGTTTCTGTGTGGCTATATTCCCCTGTGGATCAGATGCTGTTTGGATTCACACAAACTGCAACTCAGCCTTGTCTGTGCCACTGCCCAGTGTTGGCTGCAGTCTGTGTTGGGGCAGACACGGTCAGAGCTCACAATCAGCTGTCAGTTCCAGCCTCTGCCTGCCCACCTTTGTCTCAGCTATGATCCCCTGAGGGCCAGGTATGTCTGAAGCTCAGTAAAACAGTCCTCTGGATCATCCCCGCCCTGGGAGTTTGCTGTCTCTGAGCACATGTATTCTAGTCCCTGCACTCTGCCCAGGTAGGTACCGCCTCAGGCATACCTTTTACTCACTGGGCCTGTGTTTCTGCCCCAGAACTGTTCCTCCAGTGGCTGCCACCAGAGAAGATTCCCAGCTTCCACTGGTTGCCCAGAGAGACTGGGAGTGTCCCTTCAAAATATCCGCAGGGTGTGAGCCCTGTTGTTCCCCTGCTGTGGCTGCTGCTTTCTGCCTTGGGGCACTGCCTCCCTTGTATGGTTCCCTCTCAGTTGACCCTCTTCTCCTTACTCCCATAAGAATCAGCATAATTCAGCAACAGCTCATGTCCTGTCCACACCCCTGGAGAAAATGCCCAAGAATCTGGACTCCTTGGGGGACAGGCTTCCAGATCCCAGGGAGAGAGTGGAGGGAAGTGCTGGGAGTTCATAATTGCAGGTAGAGAATGTATACAGTTTTATACAGTTTTATGCCTGGCAGGGGAAGCAGGTCTGGTTTTTAGAGGGTCTTTCCTGTGGGATAAAATGGATGCTATTTGAACTCTGCTTGCTTGTTTGTATGGAGTATACTGTGAGCTGTTCTCATAGGGGAAGGGGACTCCCATCCACTTGGGGATGGATTTTGTACCTTTTGTTTGTATCTTTGTGGTCACAGCTCACCTCAGCAGAGTTGATGTGCGTTCTTCAACCTTCTCTCTTGGCTCAGATCCAAACCATTGGTTTTTGTGGTAAACTTCTGTCCTTTAACTCTCCTTCTGGACAAAAGTCTCTCTGGAAAGCTGGTTCCAGTCAGCCATCTTGCCTCTGCCCCCCCACCCCCTTTCTTTTTTGAGATTGAGTCTTCAATCGCCCTGGGTAGAGTGCAATGACATCAATAATAGCTCACAGCTACCTCCAAGTCTTGGGCTCAAGTGATTCTCTTGCCTCAATTTTTCAATGTTTAGTAGAGACAGGTCTCACTCTCAATTAGGCTGGTCTCCAACTCATGTTCTCAAGCAATCCACCTGCCTCTGCCTCCCAGAGTGCTAGGTTTAGAGGTGTGAGCCACTGCACTTGGCCCTTCTCTTTCGTTTTTAACCTATCCCATCCTCAGTTCTGATACTGAAGTTAATTTTTTTTTTTTTTTTTGGTGGTGGTGGTATCATTAACATACCATATAACACACTAATCTTATGTGTAGTGTTCAATTACAATTTCCCAACACTTCATCATGAAAAAAGTTTAATCTGCAAAAAGTTTAAAGAATTTTACAGTGAACATTTTTTTAACCACCAACTAGATTTGCTATTAACCTTTGTCTCTATTTTATCTATTCACAGTAACTTGAAGTTCACCCAATTATTCACCCTTGTCATCTACACCTCAATTATGGAGTGCTTTCATCACTAGAGAAAATTCTCTCAGTTCTATTATTTTAAACAGTGGGAATACGAAATTGTTTTTAGAAACATACTTCAGGTGCTTTGGGAGTCCATGTCCTACTGTTATACCTGAAGCAAGTGGAATAGAGTCCAAATTAAGCAAAGGTCCTTTATGGATCTGAGGATCCCAGAGTGGGTTCATACCTCAAAGTCCCTCTCCACCACTAGAAGCAGGGGTGGAAACTTTTTATAAGGAGCTTTAAGTAGGGTAGGGGAGTCCTTAACGCAATCCGAATTTCACAAGAGCCAACACCTGGTAAAAGGCGTGCTTACAAGGCGGAGCCGGGGTTTTACAGGATTTTCAGTTCTTACTAAACTCTTTCAGCTGAGCTTCCTGTTTTAAGAGGGAGTGTTGAAAGTCCTTAGCAAAATGGAGTTAGGGCATAATCTTCCCCACCGGTCTTATGTATGAGTGAAAACCTTGACTCTTGAGCTAAGTCCTACTTGCTTACCTGTACTTAATATGGGGGTTGGGATTATAGACATAACCTACAATCAAAAGCTAAACCTAGGCAGCGCCTGTGGCTCAAAGGATTAGGGCACCAGACCCTTTTGCCAGAGGTGGCAGGTTCAAACCCAGCCCCGGCCAAAAACTGCAAAATAAATAAATAAATATATAAATAAAAGCTAAACCTAGGCTAGGCACCCATAGCACAGTAATTACGGAGCCAGCCACATTCACTGAGGGTGTCAGGTTCAAGCCCCTCCTGGGCCAGCTAAAAACCAACGACAACTGCAACAAGAAAATAGCCTGACGTTGTGGCGGGTGCCTGTAGTCCCAGCTACTTGGGAGGCTGAGGCAAGAGAATCACTTAAGCCCAAGTGTTTGAGGTTGCTGTGAGCTGTGACAACACGACACTCTACCCAGGGTGACATAGTGAGACTCTGTCTCAAAAAAAAAAAAAAAAAAAGCTAAACCTAGTTGAGTTACATTTAAAGATGATGCATACCACTTAACATACTTAACAGAATAGAAAGCAAAGGGTACTTCAGTTGTGCAAGTGGTCCCACTGGTCTTAGGGGCAGCTCCTGGGCTCACAATTAATTATATTGAGAACTGAGTCCTCTGGGGCCAGCATGTATAAAGTTGGAGTTTCAAGTCTGTGTTTGTCTCCAGGTTTGGTCATTTGGCCTCTGTACCCAGATGTGTGTGGGGGGTTAATTTCAGACAAGTCTCATTAAATACATCACTCAAATTCTCAATATTTTCTTCTATTCATCATGAGAATGAATGGAGGGAAACCTTGGGATTCAGGCACTAATGATGGAAGACTACAAGATGGGAGGAACCAAAGTCAAAGAATGGCTCTGTGGAATGGAGTTTTCCCTGTACACAGGTGGACTTTTTGCAGTGAGGAAATAAACTTGTTCTTTGCTAAGCTTCTAAAGATTTAGAGTCTTTGCTAAGATTCTAAAGATTTAGAGTATACTTGATACTGACATAAACTCATCAGCCTCACTTAATAAAACCTATGGACAAGATCTTTGAGGACATCTGTGTACCAGAAAAGTCACAAAGGAGAAACTTCTGACAACATTCTGAATGACTATGTCTTTTATCCACATCTCTTCCTCACCAGTCAGGAAGAAATCCAATGTTTCAACACACATAGGAAATCCTTCACCAAAAAATTCTGTGGAATATCTGATGATTGAGTTTTGAACATGTGAAACTTTTCAACAAAGTATTACAAACTATTATCAGAGTTTGGTTTGAGGGAAAAATCTATCAGTTTGAGAAAGGTAAGTAATAGCCTTTATCTAGAGATTGTTACATCAAAACTGTTGTTTCACATGTAATATCAAAGATTTTAATGAAGTATAACAATATTAATTAATATTGACATCCACTAGAGTAATAACCCTAAGAAGAACAAGAAATACATTGCATAAACAGCAACACAAATGTGCATGAATATTTTCTTAGTTGTCTATTGTTTATCTCTGTGAGTATGCATGTATATGTGCATGCCACTTACCAGATATTTGTTTATATGTGTACTGGAACTCAACATCATTGTAATAGAATTATATTCCCCTTATTTAATGACTGTTCTAACATCAGTTATAACATGCCACATGTATATTAATAACAGATAAACCTTTTACAGAAAATATCTGAAAGTTCAGAGTGTCTTATCACGTTCCCTTTCTCCTGCTGCCTATGACATATGCATAGAGGAAAGGCTTTTTTACTAAACTGCCTTTTCTCGAAGAGGACAAATGGTTTTCAGTATACTTTTGGATTATCTCACAATCATCAGTACATTTGACACATACACATGCAAATATATATATACACACATACGTGTTTACATATGTACATACACATGCATGTTTGTACATAAATGCACACATACATACACACAGTAGAACCTCTACAGTTGACCACCTTCCTACATTGACCACCTCCTTAAGTGGACCTAATTTTCATAGGTCGAACATGCACCACATGTATGTATCAGTACAGTAGGCCTACTTCCTTATGTTGAGTACCTTCATATGTTGACCAGTTTGTTACAGTTCGTTAGGTGGCCAACTTACAGAGGTTCCACACAAATCAGCATAACTCATTGTTTCCTCAGTAGTACTAGAGTATACTCTAGGCCCTTGGAAGGTATTCTTCATTTATGGTCCTGTGGTTCCATTTCTAGCCTTAAATTTTATTGTAGTTTCCATCTCTTTGTCAAAATTACCTACCTGATTTTATATGTTGTCTAATTTTTCTGCTAAAGTCATTTATAGGCATCTGGCATTCTCTGACTCAGTTAAGCAACTTCTCAGGTCTTTGTTTCTCTTTGCTGCAATCTAGCTTTTCAAATTTTCAGTTGCTTTCTGGCCCTGTGAGCTCATATATCTAATGCATTTAAGGCATTCCTCCCTTATGGCTGTGACCTGGACAAGTCAGTTCTTTATGTGCCTCAGTTTCCTTATTTGTACAAGGTGTATAATGATGGTCATTACCTATAATCGTTTTTGTAGGCATTTTCTGAGTTAATCCATGTCAGTCACTTAAAACAATGTCTGGTATTCAGAGTAAGTAAGCAATATGTAAGCAAAATGTAATAACTATCATAATCTATTTTACTAGTATTATTACAAATAAAAATAAGTGTCTATATTCTTTAAAAGAGCCTCAAGAAAGATTATATCTCACAATACAGCAAAACGATAATTTAGGCCTGAAAGAGATTCATCTTTGATGTGATGGGTATGTGGGAGTTCCTTGTACTATGGTAGCATAAACTTTTTGAACTCTCTAATGAGACCATTTCTGAAAATTTTGACACCTCAGGCCTTCATCACCTATCAAATACCTGACATAACTTAGATGAAACATTTTCTAAGTGTTGAGTTCCTATGAAATTTCTTTTCTATAAAGAAAAAGCTCTCCAGTGCTTAGCACCTGTAGCTCAGTGACTAGGGTGCCAGCCACATACACTGGAGCTGGTGGGTTCGAATCCAGCCTGGGCCTGATGGACAACAATGATAACTAAAACCAAAAAAGAAAAAGAAAAATAGCCAGGAGTTGTGATGGGCACTTCTAGTCCCAGCTACTTGGGAGGCTGAGGCAAGAGAATCACTTGAGTCCAGGAGTTTGAGATTGCTGTGAGCTGAAATGCCATGGCACACTACCAAGGGTGAAAAAGTGAGATTCTGTGAGACTCAAGTGAGACTCTCTCAAAAAAAAAAAAAAAAAGAAAGAAAGAAAAAAGATAAAGCTCCCCAAATACACCCTCCATCCCTAGATTTCCTCTGATGGAACTGATAGAATTTAGAACTAAATTGAAATACTACCAATTGGGTTTTTTTTTTTTTTTTTGTTATAGTCAAAGGTAAATGTTATACACTGGATGTATAAATATATAAATATTCGGTAGAGCAATTACACTTTAGGATAGCAGTAAATGCACACACGTTCTCTTTAACTGTTCTCGGCACATAAAAGGCACTGTTTCCGTGTTAAACTGGAGGTGATTTCATTTCTGATCCATCATGCATTTTAACATAGAAACTGTATTCTGATTTCTCTGGGCAGTAGAATCACATCCCAGTTACCTCCACAAGAAGTCCGGCAGTTAATTCAGCCCTAATCATGGGCAAAAGCAATGCAGTTTTATATTTGCTATGGTTTCAATGTTTCCCCCCAAAGTTTATGTGTTAGAAACTTACGCCCCAATGCAACAGTATTCAGAGATGGGATACTTCAGTGATTAGGTCATGAAGGCTCTGCCCTAATGAATGGATTATTGTCACTAACACAGCAGTAGATTCATTATTGAGAAAGTGGCTTTGGGTTGGGCACAGTGGCTCACACACCTGTAATCCTAGCCCTCTGGGAGGCTGAGGCCGGTGGATTGCCTGAGTTCACATGTTTGAGACCAGCCTGAGAAAGAGGGAGACCTGCCTCTAAAAATAGCCAGGCGTTCTGGCGGGCATCTGCAGTCCCAACTACTCAGGAGTCTGAGCCAAGAGAATAGCTTGAGTCCAGGAGTCTGAGGGGGTTCTGAGCTGTGATGTCAGGGTACTCACAGGGTACTTTGTCCGGTGGTGACAAAGTGAGACTCTGTCTTAAAAAAAAAAGAATGAAAACTCTGTACTATTTTTTACAATGGCTGCACTAGTTTGCATTTCCAAATACTGTGTATGAATGTTCTCTTTTTTCACACCCTCATCAATACTTATTATCTCTCACCTCTTTAGTAATGGCCATCCTACCAGGTGTGGGGCAATAGTTCATCATGGTTTGGGGGGGTTTTGTTGTTATGTGTGTGTGTTCGTTTTTGAGATAGGGTCTTGCTCTGTTGCCCAGGGCTACAGTGCAGTTGCATCATCATAGCTCACTGTAGTCTTCATCTCCTGTGGTAAAGTAATCCTTCTGCCTCAGCCTCCTGAATAGCTAGGACTACAGAGGTGCACCACCACACCTGGTTATTATTTTGTTAATTTTTTTGTGAAGACAAAAAATAAAAATTATGGTCTCAAACTCCTAGCCTCAAGCAGTCCTTCTGCTTCAGCTTGTCAAAGTGCTGAAGTGTGAGCCACTGTGCCTAGCCTCATTGTAGTTTTGGTTTGCATTTATTTCCCTGATGATTGGTGGTATTCAATTGTATGAGAAATGTCTATTCAGTTCCTTTGCCTGCTTTTAAATTGGGTTGTTATTTATTATATTATTATTTATTTTTGCTTTTCAGTTTGTGTGTTCTTCATATGTTTTGAATATTAACTCCTTATCTAATAAGATACATGATTGGCAAATATTTTTCCCAGTCTGTCAGTTGCCTGTTGTTGTTGTTGTTGATTATTTCCTTTGTTTTGCAGAAGCTTTTTAGTATGATGTAGAGCCATTTATTTATTTTTGATTTGATAGCCTGAGATTTTGATGTATAATCCAAAGAATCATTTCCAAGGCCAATATCAATAATCTTTCCCTTTTGTTTTCTTCCAGGACATCTATAATTTGGGGGTTTACATTTAGGTCTTTTATCTATTTTGAGAGTATGGTATATGATAAGGATTTAATTTAATTCTTTTGTATATGGATATCCAGGTTTTCCACCACTGTTTTTTTTATTTTTTTTGAGACAGAGTCTCACTACCTCGCTCTTGGTAGAATGCCATAGTGTCACAGCTTACATCAACTTCAAAGTCTTGGGCTTAACCGATTCTCTTTGCCTCAGCCTTCCAAGTAGCTGGGACTACAGGCACCCACCATAATGCCCAGCTATTTTTGTTGTTGTTGTTTTTGTTGTAGTTCCCATTTTTGTTTGGCAGGCCCTGGCAGGGTTCAAACCCTTCAGCCCCGGTGTATGAGTCCAACACCTTAGCTGCTGAGCTATAGGCACTGAGTTACCACTAGCGTTTATTGAAATATTCTTTAATTGTGTATTTTTTTTTTCCGAGACAGAGTCTCACTATGTTGCCCTCAGTAGAGTGTCATGGCATCACAGCTCACAGCAACCTCAAACTCTTGGGCTTAAGCAATTCTCTTGCCTCAGCCTACCAAGTAACCAGGACTACAGGCAACCACCACAACGCCTGGCTATGTTTTTGTTGCAGATGTCATTGTTTAGCTGACCACTGAACTATGGGTGCTGCTTCTTGAATTGTTTTTTGAATAAATCATTATTAGTGTGTAGAAATGCTGGTCATTTTCTATGTTTATTTTGTATCCAGCAACTTTTCTAAATTTTTTTTTTTATTAGTCCTAACAGGGTTTTTTATTTTTTGGTGAAGTCTATCTGGCTTTTTACACATAGAATCCTGTTATCTGAGAAAAGATGTAATTTTAATTCTTCCCTTCTTATTGATGTGCCTTTACTTATTTTTCTATTTGATTGCTTTTGCTAGAAATCTTTCTATTGGAATCCAAGTACTAAGGTAGGCATCTTTGCCTTGTTTTAGAGGAAATGTTTCTTAGATTTTTTTTTTCTTTTTGCTACAAAGTCTCACTATGTTAGCCTCGGTAGATTGCCGTTGTGTCACAGCTCACAGCAACCTCAAACTCTTGGGCTTAAAGTGATTCTCTTGCCTCAGCCTCCCAAGTAGCTGGGACTACAGGTGCCTGCCACAATGCCCAGCTATTTTTTGTTGTTGTTGTTGCAGTTGATATTGTTGTTTAGCAGGCCCAGGCTGGATTTGAAACCCCTAGCCTTGATGTATGTGGCTGGTGTCTTACTCACTGAGCTACGGGCACTGAGCCTCTTTCTTAGATCTTAGTAGAAAGATTTGTTTTTTCCCCATTGATGATGATATAGCTACTTTTCATTAGTAGACTGTATTATGTTGAGGAAATTTCCTTCCATAATTAAGTTGTTGAGAGCATATAATAAAAAATAATATAGAACTCTTTTTTCTGCATCAATTGGGATGATCATTTTTTTTGTTAATATGATGTATCACATTGATTGCTTTGCATATGTTATACTAGCCTTGCAAAGTTATGATGTGTAATTATTTTGATGTGTATGTGTTGTTCAATCAGTGTGCTAGTATTTTGTTGAGGATTTTTACATCTCTGTTCATCATAGATAATGGCCTATAGTTTTTCTTATTATGTCTGTCTTATTTTCTTATCAAGGTATTTTGGCTTCATAAAATTTATTTGCAAGTATTGCCTCTAATTACATTTTTGGAAGAGTTTACAAAGTATTTTTTTTCTTCTTTATTTGATATAATTTATCTATGATTACATCTGGACCTGGGCTTTAATTTGTTGGAAGGTATCCTACTTTCCCTTCCTTCTTCCCTTTTTTCTCCCCTTTCTTCCCTTCCTTCCTTCCTTTCCTTCTCTCTCTTTCTCTCTTTGTTTTTGGTGTGCAGCAGATTTATTTCACATGCAGCACTGGCAGCACTGACAGGACCAGCCATGGCGTTTGGATGTGGCTCCCTTCCATGCCTGTTCTGACTTTTTTTTTTTCACACTTCCCAATTTTATTATTTTTTATTAAATCATAGCTGCGTACATTAGTGCAATCAAGGGGTACAATGTGCTGGTTTCATATACAATCTGAAATGTTTTCATCAAACTGTTTAACATACCCTTCATGGCAATTTCTTAGTTATTGTATGAAGACATTTGTATTCTGCATTTAGTAAGTGTTGCCTGTACCCTTCTAAGATGCACCATAGGTGTGGCCCCACCAATTACCCTCCCTCC
>CAUYRH010028773.1:0-10810 GCA_963574655.1 Perodicticus potto | reverse complement strand
ATCAAACTTTCACTCTTCACAGATGATACGATTGTATACCTGGAAAACACCAGGGATTCTACTACAAAACTCTCAGAAGTGATCAAGGAATACAGCAGTGTCTCAGGCTACAAAATCACCTCTCATAAATCTGTAGCCTTTATATATACCAACAATAGCCAAGCTGAAAAAAAAGTCAAGGACTCTATTCCATTCACAGTAGTGCCAAAGAAGATGAAATATTTGGGAGTTTACCTAACAAAGAATGAGAAAGATCTTTATAAAGAGAACTACAAAACTCTAAAAAAAGTAACAGCTGAAAATGTTAACAAATGTAAAAACATACCATACTTACGTTTGGGAAGAATCAACATTGTTAAAATGTCCATACTACCTAAAGCAATATAAAATTTTAATGCATTTCCTATTAAATCTCCATTGTCATACTTTAAAGATCTTTAAAAAATAATACATCCTTATATATGGAATCAGAAAAAACTCAAATAGCCAATACATTACTCAGAAATAAAAACAAAGCAGGATGAATTACACTACCAGACCTCAAATACGAATTACTACAAATTGATAGTGATCAAAACAGCATGGTACTGGCACAAAAACAGAGAGGTAGATGTATGGAACAGAATAGAGAACTAAGAGATGAACCCAGCTACCTAACATTATTTGATCTTTGACAAGCCATTTAACAACATTCATTGGGTAAAAGATTCCATATTTAACAAATGGTGCTGGGTGACCTGGCTGGCGACCTGTAGAAGACTGAAACTAGACCCACACCTTTCACCATTAACTACTATAGACTCTCACTGGATTAAAGATTAAAACTTAAGACATGAAACTATAAAAATACTAGAAGAAAGTGCATAGAAAACACTTGAAGGAATCGGCATGGGCAAATATTTTATGAGGAGGCCTCCTCAGGCAATTGAAGCAGAATCAAAAATACACTACTGGGACCTGATCAAACTAAAAACCTTTTGCTCAGCCAAGAACTTAGTAAGTAAAGTAAACAGACAGCCCTCAGAATGGGAAAAGATATTTGCAGATTATGCCTCCAAGAAAGGTTTAATAACCAGAATCCACAGAGAACTCAAACGTATAAGCGAGGAAAGAACAAGTGATCCCATTTCAGGGTGGGTAAGGGAACTGAAAAGAAACTTCTCTGAAGAAGACAGGGGCACAGTCTATAGACCCATGAAAAAATGCTCATCATCCTTAATCATCAGAGAAATGCAAATCAAAACTACTTTGAGATATTGTCTAACCCCAGTAAGATTAGCCCACATCACAAAATCCCAAAACCAGAGATGTTGGCATGGATGTGGAGAAAAGGAATACTTTTACATTGCTTGTGGGAATGCAAACTAATACGTTCCTTTGGAAAGATGTTTGAAGAATACTTAGAGATCTAAAAATAGACCCCCATTCGATCCTATTCCATCCTATATGTCCCCTACTAGGTATATATCAAGAAGACCAAAAATCACATTATAACAAAGATATTTATACCAGAATGTTTATTGCAGCCTGATTCATAATTTCTAAGTCATGGAAGAAGCCTAAGTGCCCATCAACCCATGAATGGATTAATAAATTGTGGTATATGTACACCATGGAATATTATACAGCCTTAAAGAAAGATGAAGACTTTACCTCTTTCATGTTTACATGGATGTAGCTGGAACATATTCTTCTTAGCAAAGTATCTCAAGAATGGAAGAAAAAGCATCCAATGCACTCAGCCCTACTATGAAACTAATCTGTAGCTTTCATATGAATGTTATAACCAAATTATAGCACAAGAATATGGGGAAAGGTGCAAGGGAGGGGAAGGGAGGGAGGGGATGGATGGTGGGATCACACCTATGGTGCATCTTAGAAGGGTACAGGTGAAACTTACTAAATGTAGAATATAAATGTCTGTGCATAAAAAGTAAGAAAATGCCATGGAGGCTATATTTACCAATTTGATGAAAATATTAAGAGTGTATATGAAACCAGCACATTGTATCCCATGATTGCATTAATGTACACAGCTATGATTTAATTTTAAAAAATGGTTTACAATAATGCAAAAGTACATCAAAGATCAAAATGATTTTATGTTTCTTAAATTTCGTGTATCTCAAAACTTTTGTAGTATCCCTCATATTTTACAAAAGGAAAAAAGCTCAGAATTTAAGTGACTTTCCCAACTCCATATAATTATTAAGAGTAAGAAGATAAGACACAAACTCAAGTCCCTCTTTCAATCCTATTATTATCCGAAGTCCCCCAGGTGGGCTATTCCAGAACAGTAAGTTAAGACTTAATTAGATTATAGATTTTTATTTTACACAATATTTTGATAGTGATTTGTGCATTTGGGAAGAGTTAATATATTCATTGTCATATTGTTACATATCTCAACAAGCAAAGTGCTTAGCAAGCAAAGCTATTGTTTTGTTTTTTTGTTTTTTGGGGGTTTTTTTGAGACAGAGCCTCAAGCTGTCACCCTAGATAGAGTTCCATGGCATCACAGCTCACAGTAATCTCAAACTCCTGGGATCAAGCAATTCTTCTGCCTCTGCCTCCCAAGTAGCTGGGACTATAGGTGCCTGCCACAATGCCCAGCTAGTTTTTGATTGCAGCCGTCGTTGTTTAGCGGGCCTGGGCTGGATTCGGACCTGCCAGCTCAGATCTATGTGGCTGGCGCCTTAGCCAATTGAGCCACAGGCGAAGAGCCAAAGTGGCTTATTGTATTATTCAGCAATATTCACATGCTTAATTATTGTGATCCTTGTATATATTTGTGGCTCTGTTTATCTCAGGAATGTTATTATTTTAACTTACAGAATATTTCTCAATATTAAAACAACAGAGTAAACATAACAATTTTTAGATTTGATAAAACTTAAGTGCCTTCCTCAAAACTATTATCAGGGACTATGAGATCCAGGATAGTAAAAAAGAAGTAAGTTAATGATGGTGTCTGGCCTCCTTGTTGTTTGTTTGCCCTCTACTGTATTTTCTGCATTCCTGACTAGAATATAAACTATAAACCATTTTCCATTACGCATCTGGCATACAGAGATGAAATGTGATGTTCATTGCAACAATAAATGGATGAATATGACCTTTGAATAACAAATTAGAGAACTTTGAACCTATAGTGGGAAAAAGCCCCTCCTTTGCCATTATGTTCATTGACTTTGTATTTTCCTGTTACCTTGATGGGTATGGAAAGATATTTCATAGTTTTTATCAGTATTGATAGATACCATGGGTAGACATTTTAGTTCTTTTAAGACTACTCAGTGAATATAATTTAGACTAATCCATTATTTTTAAATAGTCATATTAACATTAAAGCTTAGTGGCCCTTCCATGTCTCACTGGATACTACATAGGAGCAGCCAGACCCTGTGATTCATGGGCCAGGGTTCTGTCCATCACACAGGGCTCATCTATTACTGGATGCTGCTTTCACATGCTTTGGATGGTAGGAAAGTAGGGCCAACAAGTTTCTCTTTCTGTCTTCTTTTTTGCCTGGTGGAACTTTTCACATAGACTACGATGGGGGTTCATGCAAATCAGTAGAGAAAGACAAAATCAACACATTCACTGAATAAATACTGAGTGTGTAGTAGGCTTTAAAGACTGTTCTACGTACCAGAGAAACAAAAAGCAAAGAAGACAGGCATGAGCTCTGTAAGACATACAGTCCAAATAAGTGAAACTGAGTTTTAGAAATGACACAAATGTTGGTGCATGAATAATTACAGTAAGATTCACACTGAAAAAAGTATAAAGTACTGTGAATCTATATAGGAGAGAGATTTAGTCACACTGGGGTGTCAGCAAAGTCTTCCCTGAACAATGGCTGCCTGACTTGTATTGTGAAGAATGACAGGAATTATAAAGTGAAGCAGAAATTAGGAAAGAATTTTAAAATTAAGGAGAAGCATAATATTAGAAGTGGTAAAGTTACAAAAATGGAAAGATAGGAGCATGACTGATGAGAGACTGGGAAAGGCATGGGATCTAAACTCCATAATAGATAGAGGAATAGTTGGAATATACTCATGATGGCTGGTGAATAGTTAGGAATGAATATGTTGGCAGAATTATGAGTGGAAAGTAATAATATATGAATGGATAACATGAAAGACCACCTGGATAAACAAGAGAAACACTGCACGTGAATTCTGGATGGTTCATGTTCAAACAGTATCAGTTCTTAGCAAACTCAAATTATGAATTCAATGTGACTCTAATACAAATTCACTATTCCTTGAAAAATCAGAAAGCTGTTACTGAAATTCATGAGAAAGAATAAAGAAGTGATTAATGTCCAAAATTTTTGAAAAATAATTTAACCACACTGCTGTAACATGTATAAGTAATGCCCATAACACCAGAGTAATTAAGACTGTGCTGCCGCATTGGAGCAATAAGCAAATGTAGCAAAGAGGTCATAGGGAAACATCTCTACATGAGAACCTGACATGTGATAAAGGTGGCCACAAAAATTGTTGAAAACAGAATGGACTATTCAATAAACAATGTTGGAGTTAATGGTTGTCCATATACCAAATAATATGTTTTAATTAGTAATATCATGAATTTTGGGTCTACTACAGTTCAAACCTGATCATAAAACTCTTAATCTTTAAAGAGAAAATATAGAATAATAGTTCTACACTATATAGAAGGATGGTGGGTCCTTACCTTTTAAAAACTTATAAAATATTTTCAAAGTAGTTAAGAATTTAATATTTGTATACTTATCAAAGAAAATACTAAAATATAAGTGAACACTTCCATTGGACTATTCAAAACCTCTTTTTGCTCTGTTTCCCACTAAATATTCTAGTCTTAGAAAATGTGGCATTTATCATTACCATGTATTTTCTTAAATTCATCACATGTATTATATCCCTACAAAATATTCTGTTGTTTTAAATCATTTTCAACCATATATAAGTTGTTTCATAATGCAAGTTGTTTTTCTGCAAATTGATTTTTCTGTTTTGCCATTAAATTTATAGTTAATTTATTTTGGTACACATTCTTATTCATTTATTTTTACTTAATTTTGTGAATTATGGAGGATTACAATTAGACAATACATTTCAGTTTGTCTATAATGTTTTATTTCTAAATAAACATATCAAATAAATACATCAAGTCTTAATATTTGTGAAATTTAAGCGGTTTAGATACTGTTTTTCATCACCATTTCACATACTGCATATGTTCAATAACAAGAAACATTTATTAAAAGTATTAAGCGGTAATAGTAAATCCACAAGAACAAACTTGTTTTGTTTTGATTGTTTTTTGAGACAGAGTCTCACTATGTCTCCCACAGTAGAGTGCGATGGTGTCACAGCTCACAGCAACCTCAAACTCTTGGGTTTAAGCAATTCTCTTGCCTCAGCTTCCCATGTAGCTAGGACTACATGCACCTGCCACAATGCATGGCTATTTTTTTGTTGCAGTTGTCATTATTGTTTAGCTGGCCCAGACTGGGTTCGAACCTGCCAGCCTGGGTGTATATGGTTGGCACCCTACCCACTGAGCTATGAGCTCCACCATAATAACAACTTTTTAAAATATTCAGGTATGATACACTATTTTATGAACTTTATCTTAATTTTTGTATTGGATGTCCTTCAAATTTATTTTTTGAGATAATAGATGTAATAGTTTGCAAATTCCACAGGTTGCAACCCAGTACAAATGTATATGATGTAGGCATTTTATGTTTAATAAAGAAGTACAGCTTGCCATTGTAAATTGTTGGAGAAGTAATCAAACTAAGTTATTCAAACTGTTTCTGTGGCATTATACAGATAAAATAATTAAATTATATTGAGCAGAATTTTAGAGATAATTAGAAAATTAGAGGTAATTTTAAATATGATCTTAATTTCATATTGGCACATAGTTGTGAAATAAATTATAAGGTCACAAAAATTAGAAAAAGGAGTATTTAAATTATATATCAATATCTTTGTTTCTTGGTCTTTCTTCTAATTGAGCTCTTAACCCTTTATAAATATACTATTTCAACTATGATAGTAAAATCTACCTTTATTGTTAAATATCTTCTTCCATTCAAGCCATCTGATGAAATACATGACCGAAGTTTCATAATGTATGCTACTGCTAGGGTATGTAGGGCTGAGCAATTTGTGTGTGTGTGTGTTTATGTGGTATTTAAATATATAAACAATGTAAATTGAAAAAGAATATAAAATTCATAGGCTTATAAGGTATAATGTCTTACAGATTATATCTAGAATAATGGGAAAAGTAAACAAATGTACATTTTTGTTGATTAAACATGAATACAAACACTATTAAAGTGCCTTCTCTATATGTTATCTATTGTCAAGTGCACTCTTGTTGGCTTATATTTCTCACACTTTAATAAAGAGGTAGTAGCATCATTGTTACTCACAATGCCATAGTTTTTTGGACATTTTTTGCCTCCATGTTTTCCTAATACTTTTTTTTTAATTCCAGTTAAATCACAAGTCCTATGCTGCATCATCCAATGAACCACCCATGAACACTGGCCTCTAATGACTCTCTCAAAGGCTGTTACTCTTCTTAGTTGATGGTGACCTCAGATGCAAATCTTACCCAGAGAATGCAGGAAAATATAAATTAAGCACCACTGCTTCCACACATTGCACCAGTAGGGAGGAGAGATAAGAAGCTCATGGTCAACAGTGGAGGAGCTAAGATGACGGTCTGTAGCCAGCTTTCTGCAGAGGCTCCCATCCAGAAGGAGAGTTAAAGGACAGAATTTTAGCAAGAAAGCCAATGGTTCATATCTGAGCCAAAGAGAAGGTCGAAGAACGAACATCAACCCTGCTGGAGTGACCTGCGACCCCAAGGATACAAACAAAAGGTACAGAACACATTGCCAAGCAGACGGGAGTCCCCTTCCCCATGAGAACGGCTCACAGTATACTCCATACCTCCATACAAACAACTGAGCAGAGTTCTGATGTCCTCCCACTTTGCCCCATGGGAGAGACCTTCTAAAAACCGGACCCTCTTCCCCTACTAGTGTGCCATGGCACTCTCCTGCCAGGCATAAAACTGTATAAAACTGTATATATTCTCTACCTGCAAGTTTGAACTCCCAGCACTCCCCTCCACTCTCACCCTGAGGTCTGGAGGTCTCTCCCCAATGGAGTCCAGATTCTTGGACATTCTCTTGAGGATTTGGACAGGGCACAGACTGTTGCTGATCTATGCTAATTTTCTGACTGGGGAGTGGTGAGAGGAAAGTGAGCCGAGAGGAGGCCAAGCTGGAGGGGCGGTCCCCTGAGGCACGGAGCGGCAGCTGCAGTGGTGAGAACAATAGCAGTGGGGCTTGTTGCACCCCTGGGGATGTTTTGAGGAGACACTCGCAGTCTCTCCGGGCAGCCAGGGGAAGCCAGGCAACTTCTCCGGTGGCAGCCACTGGCAGAGCGGACATCTGGCAGAGGTGCAGGACTCGGTAGTGAAAGATATGCCTGAGGTGGTACCAGCTGGTGTGGGGAGTGGAGATTAGAATACATGCCCTGAGAAAGCTGGGCAGAGGCTGCTTTAGTGTGCTTCAGATGCACCTGGCCCTCAGGGGATGAAAGCTGAGAAAAAAGGCTGGACCTCACAAACTGAGTCAGATCTATTTGCAGCCCAACGTCTGATCCACAAAGGAAAAATTCTATGAACTTGTTCTGTTCTATCAGAAACATCAATCAGGGACAGGGCTGGAACTGAGTGAATCGCCCAGCCCCTATCAAGTACCCAGGTTGTCAGGCCTCACCTCCCCCTGCCAAACAGTGACAGAGATGGGTGGACTGGCTGAAGAGCCACAGACCCCCCTGTAACCCAGGCAGATGCAAACCTCTGGAGCATCTGCTCATTGGAGGGAACTGGATCACATTCTGCAAGGTTACCAGAGCCTGGGTGTGACAGAGGGGCAAGGCGGGGAAGGAGGCGACTAATTTACTGGCTGGAGGGGCCCTCCTAAGCTCACAGAGCACAGGAGTGAGTTATACTAGAGCTGCCAGCAGACTCCTGCTATCTAGTTGCCAGAGACTTTTCAAATTTTTTATTTGAGGTTGGTACTGGTCGGGACAATTGATTGGGACCTCATCAAATGGGCCAGTCACCCATAGACTCTCCAAAGTGGTACCTTGGGTGGGTGGTAGTGGGAATGTTTGATTTTCCTTTTCCAACTGTTGTCTGAGGGGGGCGTGGTGAACTAACTGTTGGTATTTCTCCACAGCTCAGACTCCAACACAGAGTAACTGATTCTCTAGGGTAAGACAGAGACCAGCTGAAAATAAGACAGAGCCACTTAACCCAACCACACCAAGCAGGACCCTCGTTTTGCAGGCAGTAGGACTGTACAGGTCCTGGGCAAAATGCTAGGGGGAAAAGGTACAGACACCAGTCCTAGCTTTTAGGCAAAGGACCGGTCAATCACTACTCCTAGAACCACCAACCTAGCTTATCCTTATCTACTCATCCAGCCAAATGGCGCAAAACAAATATGGGGCAGAATCAGTGGAAAAGCTCTGGAAACATGAACATCCAGAGTAGATCAACCCTCAGAAGGAACAATTTGGCGGACACAAATGACAATCCTATGCATAAACAGATGACTGAGAAGTCAGAAATCAAATTCAGAATTTGGATTGTAAACAAGATCAATAAAATAGACGAAAAGTTGGAATTAGAAATTCTGGGAACATTTCAAAAATTGTCTCAAGAAGTCACATAATTCAAAGACAAAATGACCAAAGATTTTGATACATTGAGACAAGAAGTTACAGCCCTTAAAGATCTGAGAAACACAGTGGAATCCCTCAGTACAGAATGGAGCAAGCAGAAGAAAGGATTTCTGATATCGAAGACAAAGCTTTTGAACGCTCCCAAACCTACAAAGAGGAAGAGAAATAGAAGGCAAAAATGGATCATTCTCTCAGACAGCTCTGGGATAACTCAAAGAAAACCAATATTCGCCTTATAGGGATAACTGAAAACGATGAAGTGGTGTCACAAGGCACAGAGTCTCTTCTTTATGAAATCATGAAAGAGAACTTCCCAGACATGCCAAGAGATTCTGAAATTCAGATAGCTGTCAGTTTCAGAACCCCTGGATGACTCAACATGAATAAGACATCCCCCAGGCACATCATAATTAAGTTCACTAAAGTTAACTTGAAAAAGAAAATTCTGAAAGCAACCAGATGCAAGAAATCATTACCTACAAGGGGAAGAATATTAGAAAAACTGCAGATCTCTCTGATTAAACTTTTCAAACTAGGAGAGAATGGTCAGTGACTTTTAATCTCATAAAACAAAATAACTTTCAACCCAGGATCCCGTATCCAGCTAAACTGAGTTTCATTTATGATGGAGAAATTAAAAACTTTAATGACATCCACATGTTGAAGAAATTTGCTATAACTAAACCAAGTCTCCAGGATATTCTCAATCCTATCCTCCATAATGACCAGCGTAATCCACCACCATAAAAGTTTTCTCACCCAGGAACTTCTTACCAAATTCCAACTTCCACAGTGACGAAAGGATTAAAAATCTTCACTAGATTTTCTACAGATTTATCAATATTTTCAATTAATGTGAATGGTTTAAATTGTCCTCTAAAGAGGCATAGGTTGGCTGACTGGATACAAAAACTCAGGACAGATATCTGCTACATATAAGAATCTCATGTGACCTTAAAAGATAAACATAGACTCAAGGTGAATGGATGATCATCTATATACCGGGAAAATGGAAAACAGAAAAAAGCAAGTGTTGCAATCTTATTTGCAGATACAATAGGCTTGAAACCAACCAAAATAAGGAAAGAGAAGGATGGTCATTTCATATTTGTTAAAGGTAATACTCAGTATGATGAGATTTCAATTACTAATATTTATGCACCCAACCAGAATGCACCTCAATTTATAAGAAAAACTCTAATAGACATGAGTAACCTGATTTCCTCCAGCTCCATATTATTTGGAGATTTTAATACTCCTTTAGCAGTGTTGCATAGATCCTCCAGTAAGAAGCTAAGTAAAGAAATTTTAGATTTAAACTTAACTATTCAACATCTGGATTTAACAGACATCTACAGAACATTTCATCCTATAAAAATGAATACACATTCTTCTCATCAACCCATGGAACATACTACAAAATTGATCACATCTTAGGTCACAAGTCTAATCTCACCAAATTTAAAAGATAAGAAATTATTCCTTGCATCTTCTCAGAACACCAAGGAATAAAAGTTGAACTCAACAATAACAGGAATCTGAATACTCAAACAAAAACATGGAAGCTAAATACCTTATGCTGAATGATAGATGGGTCATAGATGAGATTAAGAAGGAAATCACTAAATTTTTGGGACAAACCAACAATGAAGATACGAATTATCAGAACCTCAGGGATACTGCAAAGGCAGTCCTAATAGGGAAATTTATAGCACTGCAAGCCTTCCTCAAGAGAATGGACAGATAGGAAGTTAACAAATTGCTGGGACACCTCAAGCAACTGTAAAAGGAAGAACATTCTGAACCCAAACCCAGCAGAAGAAAAGAAATAACCAAAATCAGGGCAGAATTAAATGAAATTGAAAACAGAAGAAATATACAACAGGTCAATAAATCAAAAAGTTGGTTCTTTGAAAAGGTCAATAAAATAGATAAACCTTTGGCTAACCTAATCAGTAAAAAAAGACTAAAATCTCTAATTTGATAAATCAGAAATGGTAAAGATGAAATAACAACAGACCCCTCAG
>CAUYRH010028772.1:0-20266 GCA_963574655.1 Perodicticus potto | reverse complement strand
CGAATCATGTGTCTCTGGCCACGTCTCTGTCCACATGTGTGTGTGTGTTGTATGTTTCTCAGATCTTGCCACTGAAATGGGCTAGACGCAAAGACACCCCAGTAACGATGAGCAACGATGCTCTAGCAACACTCACCCTCGCCTCTAATCCATTCCCTACTAAAGAAACCAGCTCCTGGGCGGCGCCTGTGGCTCAGCAAGTAGGGCGCCGGCCCCATATACCGAAGGTGGCGGGTTCAAACCCGGCCTCAGCCGAACTACAAAACAGAAAAATAGCCGGGCATTATGGTGGGCACTTGTAGTCCCAGCTCCTCAGGAGGCTGAGGCAAGAGAATTTGCCTAAGCCCAGGAGTTGGTGGTTGCTGTGATCTGTGTGACGCCACGGCCCTCTACGGAGGGCGATAAAGTGAGACTCTGTCTCTACAAGAAAAAAAAAAAAGAAAGAAAGAAACCAGCTCCTTGGAGAAATGACTCACCCCAGGTATGGCGCAGTGCAGACACATGATGAGCTCGGAACATCTTGTTATGCGAGAAAGTAAAGAAATGCTTTTAAAAATGTAGGTGGGGGTGGGTATGCTGTAAGGAATCAGAATGAAGGGCCTCCCACTGGCCAACTTTAGGACAATTTGACCACCCAAATTATTAAGTACAAGAAAGGTAATAAGCCTCTGAAATACTAGGACTCCCTGAATCTTTATCTATACTAAGTAGATTTTAACATTAAAGGGGAAAGAAAGAAGGGCATATGCTTACAGTAGATGCCCAGAGCCAAATGGCGAGCACGGAGGGAGGACAGGAGTTCAAAAACACTTTGTAACCATCACAGTAAAGAGGAAACGCAAGAATCATCAGCAAACGCTCACTCTCGGTGGAAATTTTGATGAGGAGCGTGATCTTAAAGCGTTTCCCCACAGACTGCTCAGCGGCCGCAAGAGAAAACATAATAACTATACAGCGGAGAAATCAAACAACACCTTGAGCAGGTGATCAAGAGAGGCAGATGGACAGCCAGGAGCTCCCCGTGCACTACCCGGAGAAGGACACAGAAACACTTGTGTCGTATTCTGGCCGGGAAGGCATAACTTGAATCTAGTCATGAGGAAATACTAGACAAGAATGTTCTATTGGGAAAAGGGGGGAGGACTGCATTCTTTACAAATGGCAATGTCATAAAAGTCAAAAAAAAGCCTGGAAAATATTCCAGGTGAAAGCCGATGAAAGAGACACAAAAGACTCAATGTCATGCCTCATCCACCAATTACATCCTGTACTTGAGGGAAGAGTTCTATGAAGGACATACCAGGGCAACTGACAAAGCTGGAATAATACAGATGGTAGATGACATGAAAAGTACTCTACCAATGTGAAATCTCTGAAGTTCCTAACTGTGCTGTAGTTGGCTAAGGGAATATCCCTGTGCTTAGGAACCCTGATGTATTTAGGAGTGAAGCATTAGGATACATACAAATGCTCCCAAATGACTCAAAGGGGGAGGAATCCCTATATGGAGAAAAAGGGAACCACTGATTGAACAAAGGGGGTAAAAGAAAGGGGATATACTTGTATGTGAGTGAAGGATATATGTGCATTCTTTGTACGTATCCTTAAAAACATTCCTGTATTTTTTTTTAATTATTTCCAAATAAAAAGTAGAACGAAAAAGAGAGAGAAAGAAAGGGAATGATTTGGTAGATGAAGCTGGAGATCGGACCTACTGGCTCAGTCCTGTGTTCCTCTCAGCACCCTCCCTCCTTCTAACCCGGTTCCTCACCTGCAAAGTGCATCAAGCGGGCTGAACCCCTACCCACCTCACAGGTTTTGCAGAAAGATAAAGTAACAAACAAACGCAAAGACAGTAAAGTTGGTTTGAATCACATTTTCTTAAGGAAGTCATCATGACCTATATCTCTTTCCTACCTGGTATCCAATTTTGCAAGATAACACTGAGCTTTTGCAAAGTTGAGTGACCTTGAAAGAGAAATCGAGGTCACGAAACTCTTACATCGGTATTTGTAAATAAATACTTGCTTCAACACAATCCCCAAAGCCATCGATGTATTCTAGAATCATTTCAAAATATGTGTATGAATTATGATGGCAAAAGACTGGCTCATATGCTAAAATCAAAAACATTTGTTATTTAGAGTGATGTGACTTGTAACTCATTCTCTCCTTCTATTTTTCAAAGTTTATGTGGTGGTTATTTCACTTTCCAATGGTTAAAGATCGTTTTGTGGTCACTGAAAAGTTACTAGAAGTCCTCAAAATTTCACTTAATTTGCACAAAACTCTATCCTATACCCTCAGAGGCTGGTAAACTTCAGAAAGGAGAGAATCTAACTGCATGGGTTAACAAAGTGATTTCTGCCTATCATCTGAGGAGGTGGGGTGGGGGAGGTCTGAAGGTTTTCAATTAATACTCTCCCAATTTCCTTGTCCAGCTTTAGACCTTCTCCCTCTGACCAAGAGGAAAAATCATTTACAAATTCACTTCCTTGCTATAATGCCACAAATTAGTGACTAGATTAGAAGGCAACGAACCCTAAACCCTGCCCTCTAAGGCTCCCGATGACACATCCACAGGCTTCATCTTCACTGACCCACTTGACGATGTGGAGAAAGACTCACAGGTGGCCCCTTCAGAGCATTCAACCAGGAAGGTAAAAGAGTTTCAATACCCGCTTCTTCCTGCCCATCCTCCTGCTGATGTAGGGATGGGATGTCCATGTCCTAAAGAGGTGTTTTGCCAACATCCCTCAGATCCACATCAAATATAATTTTCAAACCAATTAGCTCAAAAAGCATCACAACCAAAGCAATGTCTCCCATGTTCTCATTATGGGGCCATCCTATTCAATTCCTAATGAGAAGAGAGACAAAGGCAGTAGATGCAATAGGGTCTACTTCAAAAATTCTTTTTCTTTTAGAAAACAGATCCTCTTTTGTTCTGGTTAAACACCAATTACTCTGCTCTCTCTAACATGCAAATCAGCCAAAAATAGGGCAATCCATAGCTCACTTCTAGGCAAGTTTGAATGAAGAAAAGAGAAAGAGGACGGGGAGGGAGAGGGTGAAAAGAGAGGGGAGAAGCAGCAGAGAAAAGGGAGCGAAAAAGAGGGAGAAGGGCGAGAAAAGATGAGCGATAGAAGCAAATCCCCAGGGGTCTTCAATTCCAGGTACTTTGTGCTCAGATAAAGCTCTTTTCAAAGAGTTTTTTTTGTATTATCTGTGGCGGTGCCCACAAGTGGTGATGTTGCCATTATTCAAAAAAAATAAAGCAAGAAAAGCAAAAGCACATTAAGGCGTACAATATGAGCAAGAAAAGCAAAAGTGGTCAACAAAGCTATTTACCCACAGTTCCCACTTGCTACACTCTCCCAAGAAGGAACATATCCGTATAATGCACCAGGAAGGAGCATGGAGAAAGGAGGAAGGCTCACCCTGGCAGACAGATCCACAGATGGGAGGGACAGACAGGGACAGCTGGAACCTCACAGCACACTGGGCCGCCTCCAGGCCTTCCTGGAGCAGAGCACCCAGGCAGGCGGCCTCGTGAGCACCAAACCAGAAGGCAGACAACCCCACCTCCCAACAGGTCAGGTGGGGCTTTGTTTTCTTTGGTTCTTCCCCATTTTAGTTAAGCTTAACTCAGGACCATCTTCTGAATACGACGTTATTCATTTTGTGCCAAGCAGGTGTGTAGGCAAGAAGAGTTCACCCAGCTCCTCTCAGCAATGCAGGGAGGAAAGCTGTCCTCCGATCTTCCAGTGCAAACACAAAGCCAAGTCCTGGGGAAGGTGCAGAGGTGGACTCCAAGGTCAGGGTGGCAAACTCCAAGGTCAGGGTGCCGTCTGAGCTTCTACATTTCTAACATGCTCCCCTAGGTGATGCTGAGGCCACACTGAGCTGCCAGCATCACCTTCCTGGCTTGTGCCTGTGGTATTCGTGCCGTTCCAGACTCTGTCCTGACATGACCTTCTTCCCTGACCACCTCCTCTCAAGCCCCAGTATGGAGTGGGAAGCCTTTTCTACTCTCACCCCTCTCTGTTCCAAGAGGGCTGGGGAAAGGCCCAACAGCCTTCCCACACCAGGCCCGAATTTCCCTGTGATCGCAACCCCACTTGAGCACACAGGGGCCAGAACGGATACCTGGGCAATAATGCAAGTCCTGGGGCAAAGGGGAAGCCGTCTACCTGCCCCGGCCAGGGCCTTGTGACAGGAGGAGCAGCAAGATGGGAACAGTGACCAGAGACGGGGCTTCCACACTCTTGGACTCAGATAGATACTCAGGCATGTTAGAAATGGCCAAAGGATACATTTGCTCAAGGCCCAACTCCACGCCAGCCTCCAAGTCAGAAGGACAAGGACTCAATCCCCACTCTGATGAAGACCCACATTCTCCATGGCAACACTCCCCAGGACACATTCCCCTCCAGGAAGTAGCTTCCCATCATCCCTCCCCTGGCCCCAGAAGCACAGGCCACTGCTAGGGAGACTTCTGTGGTGAAACAACCCTGCCATGAGGACAGGAACCCCTCCCATTCTGGTCCTGCCCCCGCATCAGGGCTGCCAGGCAGGCACCTGTCCCTCTGTTGTTCACACCCCACTCCTTATCCGTGAGGAACAAAAGAAAAGAAGTAACATTTGTTAGTCCCAGGGACTGATCCATTATATGTCCTCTCCTTTTAGCCTCCACAGAGCTTTGCAGTGCTGACGAGGTACCTCCACTTTGCAGATGGGGAAATGGAGGTTTGGGAAGTCAGTCTTTGGTGATGTTGGCAAGTTACAGCACAGCGGTGAAGGCAACACGGTGCAGAGGCCGTCAGGAGGGAGGTCTGGAGGCAGACTCTGGAGGCCTCTGGAGGCCTATCACTTACCTGCCTAGTAAAATAGGGTAAGAATGACCCCTTTCCTTTCTCAGAGGGTTACCGTGGAGTTAATGGGAGCCAGCCTATGGCAAATGGTCAAGAAATGTTAGTTGTTATCACTCAAGGTCAACAAGTGAAGACGAGCCCACACATGACCCCCACTTGGCCCCTGTGGGCTGGGTTCTAACACCCTACCTGCCCAGTTTCTGCCCACAGTTTTTTTTTTGGAGATGGAGTCTCGCTCCGTCATCCTAAGTAGAGTGCTGTGGCATCGTCATAGTTCACTGCAACTTCAAACTCTTGGGTTCAAGTGATTCTCCTGCCTCAGCCTCCCGAGCAGCTGAGAGTACAGGTACGCACCACCACACTCAACTTTGACACAGTTGATTATATCCTTGGTCACTGAGGAACTGCTGGAGGACCACCACCCTGGGGGTAAGGGACACTGTGGGATCAATCTCAGCTGAGAAATTGCCTTTTAGTAGACCACGGTCAGGAACACACACTGAGCACAGACCAGGGGAAGCCAGAAAAGTTTCCAGGAGTCATGAGATCTGACGTCTTCAACTGGCCACGGAGACCCACCAGTGGGTCACAGAAGCAGCCCCACCAAGGACTCAGCACAGGAAGGTGCTGGCTCTCCCCTCCACACCTGCACAAGCTTCTTTCCTTGGAAGGAAAAATGGACATCCTGGAGTCATGGTGGGGTATAAAGGGACAGGCTGGTAAACGTGAGGAGCTGGGGACACTGACTCAACTCCCCTGCCCTGCAGACGGCACGGTTAAGTCCACATCAGCAGACCACAGGGAGAAAGAGCAGAGCACACATCTGCCAGTTCTTCAACCAAAAGAGAAATAATCGCACAAGTGGAGACAGAAGCTGAAGGCTGGTCAGTGTACATCAAACAGAAGAAATAGCTTTTACTCTTTTAAATGTGTTGTGGAGAGGATGAAACACTTGGAGAACTAGTTGGCTTTTAAGACAATCCTGAATCAATCCATGAGACAATGATCTAAATACACCGACCCCCAGGTGGCCCCCCCAAAGCGAAGCCACCGCTCAAGCCCTTGCTCCGCGGAGCCAGCCCCGCCTGCTGCCTGCTGCCTGCCTTTCCCAGGAGCTCCCATGTGATGGACAGTTCTAAGGAATACCCTATAATCTGCATTTATGCCATTTGTCTCTTTGATACATAAAACACAGATATTTGCATCATTTATTTTAACGTGCGTGATTTTCTTCTGAAAGCCACAAAGAAAGAGAAAGTCTGTCTGATCCCCAGCCCACCCCTCCCCTCTCCTCTTCTTTAGAAGCCTGAAAACTTCAGCCTGGCACCCCTGACAAGCCAAATCGTTCTGGAAAGGGTCTTCGAAGGCCAGTTGCATTAAAGGCGCAACTAAAGGACTCTCCTTGTGATGGAGAAAAGGAAGACAAAAGGGCACTAACAGCTGGGTCCCTTCACCATCTGGGCAGGTCCTGGAGGTGACAGCAGGGAAGGAGGGAGGACAGTCCCAGCATGAGCTGCTGGGCCACCTTATCTGCTTTGTGGTAGAACGCAATTACACACCCGAAACCATGGCCTTGAATAAAAAGCCATAAAGGGGCCAAAATGAGGAAGAGTGGTTTCACTTCCAACAAGACAGAGAGCCCTTCAGGGAGGGACGGTTCCCCGGGGTCAGGGAATGAACACCAGCGGTTCCTCAAGTCAGAGGCCCCGCAGTGAGTTACGCAGTCTTCAGGGTCCCCAAGCAACTGGGGCGCAACAAGTCTGTGCCGGCCCTGCCAAGCTCCTTGCTCTTTATTTATGCTCTCACGGACACCTGAATAGAAATATGGGATGGAACAGCCACGCACCCCATATTTCACCACCAATGAACTCCAGAGGCACTAACGCGGCTGACAGCTTCCCTGCCTTTCCCACGGGCCCCCTCTGTTTGCTGAATGATAATGGCTCCTCATACTAGGTGTGTCTCTGTGCCTCGTGGATGGCACTCATACATCCACTGTCCCCGATTCCCCAGCTCCCTGCAGGGGGGCTGTTCCCACCCCCACTTGTCAGAGGGGGAACACAGCTGGAAAGGAAAACCCACAGCTGGGATCTCACCCAGCTCCTCCTTGTTCTGAAGCAACTTTGTGCCTCACTGCCATGGCCTCTGGGCTGGGTGGCCACTTTTTCTGTGACACTTCTCTTTCCGCAGTCATATACCCAACACTTCTCTCCTGAACACTTACTGCGTGCCAAATAGCATTCCGGCACCGAGAATGCAAATACAGCACGAACAAGACCAGGGAGGGCCTTCCTCTCATGAAGCCAACCTTCAGAAGAGGCGTAGTAAGAGGATAAAAATAAACAAAAACGTGTGTCACCACTCCTGAGTTCACAAATACAGACATTCGTACGCTCCCTCGTCAGCAAAACGGTGATAAGACGGGCTCTAATTCCCCTTTCATTTCTCATATCTGTCCTATTTGTCCTTCCAGAAAAGCCCAGCACAGTAACAGACGTGGAGGACAGTTAAGGGAGGCTTCTCATTGGAGAAAACACCCCTCGCACAACTGCCACCTGTGATTCTGGAAACCCTTCAAGGAAAGGGCTCTCTCTTTAGTTCCCTCCCTAACCCCATTGCAGGGGTATCTTGGAAAGGCGATTCTCCCACCTCTCATGGGGAACCCCAGATCTAACAATACCCCAAACTCCCATGAGGGTGGGGTGTAGCCTCGGTGCCCCTTCCAGCACCAGTGTGGGCCCTGGGCACCTCCCACACTGCAGGACTCACTGCACCTGCCATGCTCCTGACTCAGTCTCTCAAAGCTTCTGGTGGCTCCTTCCAGGCTGCCTGGCTCTCAGGTTTCCAAAGGGACAGCCATCTAATCTAATATGCATACTTCCCTGGTCACCCCCTCCTAACTTAAACATTATCTCTTAAAAAGTAAGGATGATGCCCCAAGTAAATATACAAATATCACAGCTCCAAACCACCCCATCAGCAAGACTGATACAGAAGAACCCAGGGACTTTAACAAAATAATACAACTTGGATTTCTCATAAGATTTGTATAGGCATTGTCTCAGTTAATCCTCGTAACTATAAGGTACGTAATTATTACCCACAAGTTATAGACAAGGGAACTGAGGCTCAGAATTTAAATAATTTGTCCACATGGCAACCCTGAGGCTCAACTCCAGGCCCTCTAACGGTCTTCTTTCCTCTCTACTCCTACTGCCTTGTATGGTATGAAATTAAATCCTGTGGCTCAAGCGGCTAAGGCGCCAGCCACAAACACCTGAGCTGGCGGGTTCGAATCCAGCCCGGGCCTGCCAAACAACAATGACGGCTGCAACCGAAAAATAGCCAGACATTGTGGCGGGCACCTGTAGTCCCAGCTACTTGGGAGGCGGAGGCAGGAGATTCGCTTGAGCCCAGAAGCTGGAGGTTGCTGTAAGCTGTGATGCTACAGCACTCTACCCAGAGCAACAGCTTAAGGCTCTGTCTCAAAAAAAAAAAAAAAAAAAAAAAGATCCTTATACATCTTATCCTTGGCAGTAGGTGTATTTAAAGTATATCTGTATTTTACATTCAGGATATAGAATATTACACGGTGATTAAAAATCATGTTTCAGCCAGGGGTAGTGGCTCACATCTATAATCCTAGCATTCTGGGAGGCTGAGGTGGGAGGATCGTTTGAGCTCAGGAGTTTGAGACCAGCCTGACCAAAAGCGAGATGCCCTCTCTACTAAAAATAAAAAAATGAGCAAGGCATCATGATGCGTGCCTGTCGTCTCAGCTGCTTGGGAGGCTGAGGCAGGAGGATCACTTGAGCCCAGGCGTTTGATGTCACAGTGAGCTATGATAACACCACAGCACTCTAGCCTATGTGACAAAGACCCCGGCTAAAAAAAAAAAAAAAAAAAAATGCAGTCACAGCCATCTAATACCAGGTGAAAATTATTACTAAGTACTATTAAATGAAAAAGCCAAACACAAACACACACACACATGCCACAGCATGATTCTAATTCTGTTTTGAAATATATATGCCCACAAAAATGATAACACAACAAAACATTAAATTTCTTTTGCACTTTTCTGGATATTAATCTTCTGTAAAGAGCAGGCATTCATTTTCTGATTTAGAAAAAATATATATTAACAACCTTTACTTCTGAAAAGAAAGAAGTCACTGTTTGGGCTTGGCAATAGACCAACTCATGATGTGAAGTAGGAGCCCCCTACCCAAGTCACCGCCCAGCCAAGGACTCAGCGGCGGTGCCAGGGCAGCGCTTGTTGCCAAGGTGGTAAACACAACAGGAACAGCCGCCAGGGATTCTTGCTGCCCCTGAGCACCATGGCTAGCCAGAGACACAGAGGGAAGAGCCTCCCCAGAGGAGAGGGCTCAGCCTCTGCGACGCCTCAGCAGTGAGGGCTGGAGACTAAGGAAGGAAAGTGGACAGTATGGGGTGAGGAGTGGGCGCCAGAGAGAAACTAAGTCTCAAAGACAACAAGCTCATTTTTAAGCTATCATTATTAGCCTGGGCCACACCAGTGCCATCAAACACTTGAAGTGAAATGCAATGACCCCCAAGAACATCCTGGGGGAGGGGGTCAATCCTAGATCAGGGCATTAGAAAAATGTGGGCAATCCTGTGGGGCCCTGGGAAAGAAAACCAGGATGGAGTCAGCCTTATGATCAAATGAGACAGTGTTCGTCTTAACTGCTGGCTTCTGTGTACAAGCTAACCCACCCCTCTGCACCTCAGTTTCATCATCTAGAAAATTGTGTTAAAATGCCAAGCCTAGGAGAGAATTTTAGGAGCTGAAAGAATTGGTGGTGGTTGTTAAGCTCTGGACAAGAGGCCCACAAGAAGGGGCACCGAGGCCTCCAGCCACCAGCTCTGTGAGGAAGCTCAGAAGCGGGAACTGCAGCCCGTCAAGCCTCAAGATGACCGGAGTCCAAAACAACTGCCTGACTCCAACCGCGTGAGACCCTACACCAAAACCACTCAGCTGATAAACCCACTCCAGATTTGTGAGCCTCAGATACTGTGGGAGATAATAAACATTCGCTATTCTAAGTTACTAAATTCTGGGGCTATAAGCAGCAAATAGATAATACACATTTTGGATCCTGGCACGTAAGCTCTCAATATACATGGAGGGAGGGTAATTGGTGGGATCACACCTATGGTGCACCTTAGAAGGGTACAGGTGAAACTTACTAAATACCGAACATAAATGTCTTAACACAATAACTAAGAAAGAAGGCTATGTTAACCAATTTGATGAAAATATTTCGGATTGTACATGAAACCAACATACTGTACCCCATGATTGCATTAATGTTAACAGCTATGATTTAATAAAAAATAAAATAGGGTGGTGCCTGTGGCTCAGCGAGTAGGACGCCGGCCCCATATACCCAGGGTGGTGGGTTCAAACCCAGCCCCAGCCAAACTGCATCAAAAGATAGCCAGGCATTGTGGCGGGCACCTGTTAGTCCCAGCTACTCAGGAGGCTGATGCAAGAGAATCACCTAAGCCCAGGAGCTGGAGGTTGCTGTGAGCTGTGACTCGACAGCACTCTACCGAGGGTGACAAAGTGAGACTCTGTCTCCATAAAAAAAATAATAATAAATAATAATAATGAAATAAAATGTAAAAAAAAATTCTCAATATACAATTCCTTCCCTATTTCCTCAATTCCTCCATGTTAAAACAACTAATTACTAACAGCTTTCTCAAGAAAGAAATGTGATCATATTAATGCACATTATTGAAATGCATCCTCTTGTTCATTAACATATGAACAAGGAAAATGGGTCAGAATGGAGGAAAAGCAGTTCTCACACACACACACACACACACACACACACACACTCAATCTTGACACTGTAATCCAGGTTTGTTTCAAAGTCTCCTAATTGTAATACAGGTGAATTAACTACTGCCCACATCTTGTGTGTGGGTCACTATGAAAGTCTTGAGATACACAAAAATCAAGAAATGTAAAATCCACACAGACAGAAACAAATGAAACCCTCCCAGGAACACACAATAAGCCAAGCAAATTGAACTTTGTAAAGGTCAATCAGAAAGGACACTGTTGGCTGTGTTTCTCAGAAGTGAAATAGTGGACCATAACACCGTCTATCTTAAAACTTTCATAGTGACCTGTGAAATGTATATACACATGTGTATATAATATGTAAGAAATACACACATACTACTTTAAACAAAGTAGGGAAAGTAGATGGAGTAATTTTTCCATCTCGCTCCCAAAGAAAATGAGTAGGAGAGGCAGGCAGCTACAACAGTCGAAAGGTTCCCAGATGGTGGCTTTCCCCCCAAAGCTGTTCCTCTGAGTTTTCCCCACCAGAAGGAAAGGCTTCTGTTAACTCTGACCAAAACCCTTAGCTTTACCCTTGACTGTTCTTTCTCTAAACTTCCCACATCCTGGGCTTCACCAAATCCCATAGCTCTACCTTCAAGTCACATCTGGAATCCAACCCCTTCTCACCACCTCGCTCACCACCACAGTGGCTCTTAGACAAGAACAGCAGCCCCTAACTGTCCTCTCTGCTGTTAACTGTGCCCTCTGCTGTGTCCTTGCACACAGCAACTGGTGGTCCTTCTAAGATCTAAGTCCTTTCTTCTTCAAAGCTCTGCTCAAACCCCATGACAGCTTCCCCTTCCATGCAAAATAAATGCTCAAGCCCTTACCAGGGTCTGGTCCCCTGCCTGTCCAACCTTAGCTCCTTCTGCTAACTCCTCACTCAGTCCACACACAGCACACCTCTGTCCCCACGCCTTTGCTGTCACTGTGCCCTCCACTGACCACACCCCGTTTCAGTCTCCATGCTGTTTAATTTTTCATTTTACTTATCACTAATTGACCTGTTATATATATAACTGTTCGTGTTTCTCTGTCAGAACTTTGTTAACTGCTATATCCCCAGTGTCTAAAACAAGAGCCTGGCACGGTTATTCTGTATGTCGGGAGTCCACAGACATTTTCTTTTTCTTTATTTTTTGGAGACAGAGTCTCACTATGTCACCCTCAGTAGAGTGCTGTGGTGTCACAGCTCACAACAACCTCAAGAGATTCTCTTGCCTCAGCCTCCCTTGTAGCTGGACTATAGGCACCCACCACAACACCTGGCTATTTTTTGTTTTTACATTTAGCAGGCTCGGGCTGGGTTCGAACCAACTAGCCCGCAGGTGCCGAGCCTACAGACATTGTCTATAAAGAGCCAGAAGGCTTTACATCCCTATGATCTCTGTCACAACAACTCAACTCTGCTGTTGAGCACAGCAAACATGAATGTGCGTGGCTGGGTTCCAATAAAACTTTATTTATGAAAACAGACGGTGGGCCAAAAGAGTTGGGTGACGAAAAGGGGGGTTGGCCCACTGACTTCTGCACAGTCTTGAGGACTACAGAGCAGATATGGGACTAAGATTCTACTATGTCCCACTAGCTAGAATAACACCAACCAGTCTTTACATTATGCACCTCTGAAGAAAATCTACAATTCAAACTTGCTGACTTCTCAAAGAAATGGAAAACCACGGGGCAGCACCTATGGCTCAAAGGAATGGGGCACTGGCCCCATATACCGGAGATGGTGGGTTCAAACCTGCCCCGGCCAAAAACTGCAAAAAAAAAAAAAAAAAGAAAGAAAGAAAAGAAAAAGAAATGGAAAACCAGGGTCGTGGAGGGGAGAAGGTAAGGGAGGACAATAATAAACCCAAATTATGTCCAGAGGAAAATATCCCATCGCTGATGGATTCTTATTTTGTGCAATACAAAGTAATAGTCATGGAAATAAATGCAAGCACCTCCGGCATGGCAGCCAGCTAGTAGACAGATCATGCTTATTTTAAATTAACTACCAAGAACAAAGGATAACTACAGGGCACTGTTTGGGGGGGGGAAAAATTCACTTGCTCAAGTCTTTCTGCTTTAATTGCCGCTAAATTCATAGCTCTGTGTCTCCTACCAGCCTTAGCTTGTCTCTACCCTCAAATGCTTTTCCTCCAGCTCAGTCCACTAGAGGAAGCATTTTAATGAATCTTGAGGAGTGCTACCTTCAAAGGCGTTTCCCAGGTGCCCTGCCGGTCCTCAGGCCACCCCTAAAGCTGAGCCCCCTTGCACATCCACCTTCGGCAGTCACAGACAGCCCTCCAGGGGAAGCAGTGAGGCTTGCCATTTTGAATCGCCACCTACCCAGATGGCAGAAGACCCCGATGGGCTGTTTCATTTCAGCCAACCCTCAGATTTTAGCAGCATTTTTAGTCGAAGAGCAGGGAAGAGACAAGAATCAAAAACCGTTCCTTTCGCGGGTACTTTTGATTTCTCACTTAGTTATCTTATTTCAAACTCAGAAGAAATGCACACCGCAGGACAGCAAAGGTCGAAATCTCCGTTCATCCCTGTGTTCAGCAAATGACTGCAGAGCGGCCCCCATGCAGGGGTGGGGAGGAGAGCAGAAGGAAGAATCCCTGCTTCCCGGGAGATGACAACAGAGTGGAGCAGATGGCCAAGGTAATTCAGGGAAATTGAGGCACCAAGACCAAAGCAGCCTTCCTAGGTGACAGAGTGAGGCACAGCCCTCACCACCAAGCCACAAAGGTAAACTTGGGCTGGGCAAGGCTTTGGTAGCTGTGGACAAGAGAAAGCATTTCTTCTTTTCCTTGATCTTCTGGAAAAGTATGCCAAACCTGGAGGGCAAATCTTTTTTTCTTTCTTCTGAGAAAAACTTTTAAAGGGTACAAACCACACACCTTGGCAAATTACACCAGGAAAAAGTTGGCTTGGTAGATCAAGGATTAGTCTGTTAAAAAAAAGTCAGAGCTGGAAGAACAGAAGAGTTCTGATGCTACTGTGAAACTTCCAGGGTAGTAAAAAATTCCAGAAAGCAGCAACTTGCCAGTAATATGTAAAGTGTATAGGGTTTTTCTATGCACTGGACACATTTCTTAGGGTCTTCGGGATTCATTAAACTCATCTACTCTTCATACAATCCCTATAAGGGAAAGAGGTATTATCCTCTTCGTTTTGCAAATGTGGAAACTAAGGAACACAGAGGTAAAATAACTTGCCTGGGTCACACAGCCAGTAAATCAATAGAGTCAGGATTGGGTTCTAGTGCCTAAATCTGTGCTCTTAAATATGCTAGTATTATTCATCTCTCTTTTTCTTTCTTTTTTTTTTTTTTTTCCTTTGAGACAGAGCCTCACTCTGTTGCCCTGGTAGAGTCCCATGGCATCATAACTCAGCAACCTCAAACTCTTGGGCTTGAATAATCCTCTTGCCTCAGCCTACCAAGTAGCTGGGGCTATAGGCACCTGCCACACCAAGCTAGTTTTGCTATTTTTTTAGCAGAGATGGGTTCTCACTCTTGCTCAGGCTGGTCTCAAACTCCTGAGCTCAAGCAAACCACCCACCTCAGCCTCCCAGAGTCCTAGGATTACAGGCATGAGCCACCCCACCCACCTTCTCTGTATATATCTCTCTCTCAGAGAAGACAGTTTTTACATTCCAAAGCTTTTCTAACAGCATGAAATCCTTATGCTTTTTCCCTTTTATATTTCGTATGTTTGTTTTTAAAGTATTCTCAACCCAGCTCTTTGCACAAAGGATCTGAAATGACTAACAAGAGACATAAAACCAACAATGAAATTAAAATTAAAGAAAATCATGTCCGTGGAAAGGAAGTATTATAAATACTTCCTTTATTCCTAAATAACTACACTAACCCAAATGCTGTGACTCTCCACATTAGGCTTTAAGCCTCCTGGCAGCCTACAGAAAAACAGCAGCATGATCAGTTACAAAATTTTCTTTACCCAAAGGAGAGAAGTTTACCAGTTCCTCCGAGAAAACCAAAATCTTATTATTAAACTCCCATAGAATTTTCTCTGGAAAAGTACACCAAACCTAGATGGCAAATTTTCTCATTCAGTATAAGAATACAAGAAGGTGGTAGACAGGTGTCCTCACTGACATTTTCTTAGTATGATTCTAAAATCAAGGTTACAGGCTAAGCTAGGCTGCTCACACTTGCAAATGCAGCAATTTGGGAGGCCCAAGCAGGAGGACTGCTTGAGATCAGACTGGGCAACATAGTGAGACCCCAACTCTACAAAAAAGAAAATGAGCCGGGTGCAACAGCATGTGCCAACAGTCCCAGCTACTAAGGAGGCTGAGACAGGAATTTAAGTCTGCAGTGAGCAACGACTATGCCACTGCACCCCAGCCTGGGAAACAGAGCAAGACCTTGTCTTAAAATAAACAATCAAAACTGTAACATTAAGAACAACAGGAGAGAAGGTGATCTCCATAGAAAGCCAATGCAAAATTGTAGCCTTCCCATTTTACTGGTGTCAAGTTATAAAATATAGAGAATAACACAAATCTTATCCTCTGAAAAGAAGTAGATCCTTGGTGTGGCAGACAGGCCTCCACTACCCAAGACACCCCCTGAGAAACCTAGAACAGTGCTGTTGCTGGACACACCGGGCACTCTCTGCTCACACACGTCTTCCACCACATGGCTATGTATCTGAAACTTCCCAGTTCTTGCTCAGAAGGGGCAGCGGGAAAATTACAGCTACTGGAATGATCAGCCCCAACAACATGGCTTACCCAAGGTCCTCACCATGGCTGACAGTCTGAGTCACCTCACATGTTCTCTTTCTTCATATCTCAACTCACTTCCATTTAACGAGCATTCAGAGATGCTACTAGGAACCCAGGTTCCCACCTCAACTCACTTCCATTTAATGAGCATTCAGAGATGCTCAGGTTCCCACCTCCTCAGCCTGACCCTTTCCCAGTTCAGAGGCCTCAAACAAGAGGTTCATCAAGAAACCATGTGGAGGGGTTGGGCATGGTGGCTCACTCCTGTAATCCCAGCACTCTGGGAGGCTGAGACAAGTGGATCACTTGAGCTCACAAGTTCAAGACCAGCCTAAGCAAGAGGGAGACGCCCGTCTCTTAGGAAAAAAAAAAAAAAATAGCCCAGCATTGTGGTGGGCACCTGTAGTCCCAGCTACTTGAGAGGCTGAGACAAGAGTCGCTCTTGAACCCAAGACTTTGAGGTTGCTGTGACCTATGACGCCAAGGCACTCTACTGAGGGCAACAAAATTGAGACTCTGTCTAAAAAAAAAAGAAAAAAGAAATCATGTGGAAACGTAGAAGGGAAGACTGGACAGTGTGTTCTCAGTCAGTTCTTCAAAAAGTTTCATTAGGCCAGGCACAGTTGCTCACGCCTGTAATTCTAGCACTCCGAGAGGCCGAGGTGAGTGGATTGCTTGAGCTCAGGAGTTCAAGACCAGTCTGAGCAATAGCCAAACTAGCCAAGCATTGTGGCGGGCACCTTTAGTCCCAGCCACTCAGGAGACTGAAGGCAGGAGAACTGCTTGAGCCCAGAAGTTTCAGGGAGTGGCTTACCCAAGGTCCTCACCACTGCTTGGTTCAACCCACACATGCTGTGAACCATGACACCAGAGCACTCTACCCAGGGCGACAGAGTGAGACTGTCTCAAAAAAAAAGAGTTTCATTATTTTGGGTCAACTGCTTTCAGACAGTAAGGAACAAAACCTCTTTGGGCAGGGCCAAGGAATATAATCCAATCCCTGATCTCACCAGGAAGAGAAGTCAAAGTCCTGTGCAAGATCACGTGCACCAGAAACTTGAACCCTAGGGCCCCGCCCCTGCCGGCTCTGGTCATGGCATCACGAAGCACCCTGGGGAACACACGGAGTGAAACCCAGTGCTTGTTGTGTGTTTTTCTTAAAACTATCCCCTCCCTTCAACACTCTGTTAGATAATGACCAAGGACCTGTAGGTGAGGAACATACTGGGGACAAAAGTCTTAAGAGGATCTGAATGGTGGAGGTAACCTTTACCTGTTTACAAGTCAGGAATTAATCAGAGGCTTCTGGGGAGGAGGTAGGCAATGGAGAGAGACGGGCAGGCTGTTCTGAGCATCCGCTAAGCCCAAGCAAACAGCAGTTCTGAGCACTCAGGCCTACAGTGGGTGTCCCTTTGGACTGGACACCTCTGTCCACTTTAGTGACTGAAAGAAGCTGGAAACCACCGCCCGCCCTCTCAAGGCATTATTCAACAACAAACAGGAGCTATATTTAGAACTTTTTCCATGAAGGCGCCATAGGCAAAGGCCACCAACCTCTGAGACACAGAAAGGTTAAATAAGGCTATCTGAGCAAAAAAAAAACCTTTAATAGCAAGTTCCATTTCATATTCATCTGTTCAACACAGCTTCTAATTTTATAAATGGACCTTAAAATTAACAGGAGGACGGGCAGTTTTTCCCAGGAGCTTCTGAGTCCGTTCTGCAAAATTACGTAACTCAGAAACCGAGGGTTCTGATTTGATTATGTTTTCAACAGCCTGCTGGCTGAGACGCATTCATTGTGCCCATCAGCTCCTCGCCAGGGACTCAAACACTGGGGAAGGAGGGAGGGAAGGAGGACAAACCTTTTTTCACCAACTCATGTAAATACGTCTTTGACAAAACCTCCTTCTACCCTCAGTGACCCCACACACACCCACACTTCCACCACGGTAAAACCCCGGTACGGGCTTCTGGCCCACCCAGATGGGTAAGAAATTACACATTTCAGAGCTTAGGTTTACCGTGTTATTTACCCTTAATGGAAGTTTATACAGGCCTCCCACACAGGGGTATTGTTAGAAGGAATCAAATAATTTACTGTTAAACACTCTGAGTTTAAAAGACAGAACACACTCTTGGAAATACAAAAATATTACCATTTACCCTTTTTTTTAAAAAAAAATTATTTACTTGTTTTTACTACCAAGCCAAAGGAAATACAGCTTTTTACAAATGTAGCTGAAGGTGGTGAAAACCTCTTTTAATCATCCTATTTCTACAAAATGTAGAGCTGTCTTGCAGGGAGAAATTCAAATAAGCCCCTGGAATGTGCCATTCTCGTGAGGGGAAGTGACACACACTCGTTCCCAATGCCTTCTGTCCCATCACGGGGGTGGGGGGAGGGAACCACCGGAACACGATGCCTGAGCACACACCAGCTAAGGTCTTCCCTCCCCCAAGCCTACAAGAGGGCTACTTTCTTAATCGTTCACAAACGCTGAAAAGAGTTTCTATTCCTAATAGAGGTCCCCAAAGCCTAATGACTGAGTCATCAGAGAGGCAACAAGCATTCGGTCACGTCATCCCGCAAAATGGACCCATCTCCTTCCCACCCCTCCAAACCAAACACACAAACTGTGACCCAGCACTTCCATACAGAGGAATGTCACTTCAGGCAACCATCCAACGAGCGGGTTTAAGGGAAAAAGGAAAGGTTATTCAGGATGTTCACTGTCATACTGTTCATACAGGCAAAGCCGAGTCACCCAGCTGTCCAACCACAGAGGATTAGTTAAATTAGGCTGTCTCTATACAGGTGTGCTCTGGGGGGGATGTGCAGAAAGTTACTAACCTATGTGTTTTCTAGAATAAGGTCAAATTTCATAGTATGATTTCAATGTATCATATGATCTAATTTTTTTTTTAAAAAACAGAAATAAATGTGAAGTTACGTCTATGGGTACACTAGAAAGCCGAGAAGGGGGAAAAGACAGAAGGGAATGTGCTAGATGGGTGGTTGGATGGATGGGTGGGTGGGTGGATGGGTGGGTGGATAGAAGAATTGGTGAACGGATGAATCGGTTAGATGGATGGATAGAAAGAAACCAACGTTGGCATTTGGGGAAGACTCCACTATCAAGAAGGTGTTACATTACTTTTGAGCCCAGTGTATTTTGCTTTTAGAATAGGAACACTGCTGAGATAAACAGATAGCTAAAGAAGTTAATAAAAAGAGAAAAATGTATGCCTCCACAAGAGCAGCAGATCCTTTGCATACTGAATTCTAAGGGGAGAAGACAAACATCGGAGGATGTTCCCACTCCTGGGAAAGGCAGTTCCCCTGTTCCAGACAGGAGAGAAAGAACCAGCCACCTGGACCAGATTTACAGGCCTGGCAGTGGACTCCCAAGTGAGAAAGCAGTCAAGGACAAACGTCTCATCCTGAACAGAAACATGAACGTGCAGGTCCTCGGACCCTGGCTTTACTGGCACGCTAGGACCTGCCCGGCACAACCCCACGGGACTCAGGGGAATCTCTAGCCGGGGAAACGGACACAATCAATCCTCAGTTCTGCCCTCACGAGCCGCGGAGAGCAGCAGCAAAGGATAGGAACCCCCACTCCCCCTTGAGGCCACAAAAAGGGGCATGTTGAATAGAACATTTCTTACGTTCTAAAAGTTCATCTGATACCAATTCACAAGTCACATGCTCAGCTGGCTAGCTGATCAGCCAAGAGTAGAGTTTCCACAGATCTGGGCTGAAAACCACAGAACTCAGCAGTCACACCAGGTGTGTCCCTGGAATGATGCAAGAGAAAAGGCATCCAGATTCTAGTCACAGGCCGTATGACCTCCAGCAAGTCATTCTACCTCGGGTGTTGTCTTCATAGAGCTGGACAAGATGACCATGAAGACATTTGTTGGACGGTCTGCTTCTGTCAATACAAGTTCCACGTCGCACTCAGTAAAACACTCACTAAGCGTTTTCTCTTTTCTACTTCCCACATCCAGCCATTTTATCACGCTATCAAAAATGTTCTCAAATGAGCAGGCCTTCCAACTCTGATAGCAAGAAAGCAACAACTCCCTGGTGGGCTAGGATACAGTCCTTCCACTTGCTCCCTGCACCACTCAGCTTGAACCGCCAGGTATGTGCCCTTATTCCTTCCCTGAGACAGTCTGGTTGGCAGCTGACATCGGGCTTCCTGAATTCAAATCTCACCTCTCCACTTCCCAGCCTGAGCAAGTTACTTAAGCAGCAGCTGCCTCAATTTTCCCATCTATAAAACAGATCAAATGAGCTCCTTCTTACAGGGCTATTGTAAATAATAACTAAGCGAAAATAAGTAAAGCATCTGGAAAAAGAGTGCTTAATCAATGTCAGCTGTTGTTATCTCCTGGCCCTGCAAACTCTTACTGGGTATTTACTCACATGTTACCAGTGAATCTTGAAGATTCTGAAGAAACACAAAAATATTGACGAGGATGTGGTCTAAGGCCCTCACTGTCCAATGGGAAAGAGGCCAACTCGAACCAAGAAATAGAGGCCCAGGATTCCGTATGCAAAGCCCTTGGGCCAAACAGGTTTGGATTTATTTATTTATTTATTTATTTATTTTGAGACAGAGCCTCAAGCTGTCGCCCTGGGTAGAGTGCCATGGCATTACAGCTCACAGCAACCTCTAATTCCTGGGCTCAAGCGAGTCTCCTGCCTCTGCCTCCCAAGTAGCTGGGACTACAGGCGCCCGCCACAACG
>CAUYRH010028771.1:0-19284 GCA_963574655.1 Perodicticus potto | reverse complement strand
AAGCTGTCACCCTGGATAGTGTGCTGTGGCATCACAGCTCACAGCAACCTCCAATTCCTGGGCTCAAGCGAGTCTCCTGCCTCCGCCTCCCAAGTAGCTGGGACTACAGGTGCCCGCCACAACGCCCGGCCATTTTTTGGTTGCAGCCGTCGTTGTTTAGCTGGCCCGGGCTGGATTCGAACCTGCCAGCTCAGGTGTATGTGGCTGGCGCCTTAGCCCGTTGAGCCACAGGCACCGAGCCCATTTTCCCTATCTTACTCTATCAGCCCCTAAGTCCAGCCCAAACTCAAAGAGAAGAAAATTAAGCTTTACTTTCCAGAGGAAGGGTAACATTTAAATAAGATCTTTCTTGACCAGACAAAAAACTTGTATCTTTTTAAAGTTTAGCTGCCTCATTTTGGCATTCTTCAGTGGATCTTGCTTGCAGCAATTACTATGGGGCTTGGTGAGTTCCTATTTCCTTTATTAGTTTTACCTTTAGGGAAGATTTACCCCATCTTTTCCAACTATTTATTGGCATCAGTATGGGTCTCAGATATTTATTTTACTCCTTGGGTTGTAATCTAATACTATCATTATTTGTTGTTCAAATAGTTCCAGTTTTGGCCAGTGGAAAGTTTTTCAGGAGGCTTCCGTGTCCTGGCACTTGCTCCAGGTTCATCATGCATTATCCTTTCAGCCATTTCTCCAAGGAACATTGGATGCTTTAATTGAAAATCATATTTAAAAACCAAGATTTAATGGAAAAGCAGGCACCCCATGTACTCAATTCTAATTTGAAACTAGTAGATGAACAACTGTAGGCCCACACAAGAGAAAAATACATTAAATTCAAGAAGTGGGGAAGGAAAGGGGTTTGGGGGCTCAGTTAGCTCCCACCTAACAGGTACAATGCAGTGATATATGGCACACCACTGGGGTGAAGGACTCAACCACAACTGGGATGTTACCGAACAAATACAAACAATGTAACCTAATCATATACATTCTTAAACTGAAATTTAAAAAAAACAAAAAAGAAAAAAAAAAAAGAACAAGATCTAAATGCTAGGTGGGCTGGTGTCACTGGTTCTAGTAGATGCACCTTTCAGCAGACAGCCCTAGTAATACCCATATGTATATTAAGCCATGCATTCACGCATACCTGTATTTATTTCTATATCTACTATTAAAATAACATTAAGTTCATATAATTATCCCTAACTGTAATCAAGCACCACAGGTTTTATTCTAGTTATCCCCTCTTGCTCAGCTGTAACTTCTTTCTCTGACAGTGAAAAACTCACTTCCCACTATCTACAATTTATTTACATATTTGTTCAACCCTACTATAAATATGTAAGTTTGTTTCAAAACTGCTAACCTTCAATTCTGAAAACAAATTCTGCACTGTAATTGGCAAAACAAATTTGCCAATTACAGTGCAATGTTTATGCACTGTTGTTTTTTTTGTCTTTAGCCTCAAAGTATCCATTCAAAATACTGTTTTCCAAAGTTACTTAGGTCAACTCCTCCCCCTACTCTCACCTTATACGGAGTTATACGTTTATAGTACAGTCTGACATTTTAGTCTGCATTCCATCCACAGAAATGCTGGTTGATTTGTTAAATCTGCATATAGTCAAGTTCCCTCTTTTTGGTGTATAATTTTATTGGTCTTGACAAATGGATAGTCATGTATCCACTTCCAGAGTATCTTACAGAAAAGTTTCACCACTCTAAAAAGTCCTCTCTGCAATCAACACCTTCCCCCTTCCCAGGTTGCCACTGATCTGTTTTTTATTCCAGTTTTGCCTTTTCCAGAATGTCATATAAATGGAATCGCATGGTATGTAACCTTTTGGGTCTTGCTTCTTTCACTAAACAGACTCCATTTTCTTTGAGGATTGTGTCTGTCCCTTTATAACCATTCATTACATTCCAAAGTATGTTTCAGAATTGTTCCCTCTTTTTTCCCTCCATTACCCCATTCAGGCTCATTACTTCTTGCACTGTTTTGCCTTTAGATTCAAACTGTCAATCTTCTGCTATCCACTCTCTGCTGCCTGGTTAAACTTCTACTACCACACCTATGTCATGCCATTTCCATGCTCTAATAGTTTCAAAACCTTCCCACAGCCTACAGGAAATAATTCAAACTCAGATTGGCATTCACAGCTATTTGAAATTTGGCCCTCATCAGCTCTCTCAAACATACCACAGGGGAGCCAATCTTAATTTCATAAATTCTCTTTCAGGCTCAAAACTTTAAAGCCACTCTCTCTAACAACACAATTCCTACACATCCTTCAAATCCAGCTTAAGTGACATTTTCTTACAATTTCTCCCCCATATGCATTCCCATCTTTCCCAAATGATTCTTTTTCTTCTAATGACCCATTTTTATATCCTTCTTAAAATATAACACTTAGAAGTTTATATTGTTATTCATGGATGGTTCCACCTTTCTCCTATAAAAATTTATTCAATACCTATAACCTATGTGCTAGAAAGCTCCTGAGTTGAAAAATATGAAAAAAAAGTGAGCTCGGACAGGCAACCAGAAAATTAAAAAAAAAAACACAAAATAATTAAATGTTAGAAGTACAGTACAACCAACACAGTTGACCACCTCCTTAAACTGACCTAATTTTCATTGAGCAGACATGCACCACATGTACTATAGTACAGTAGGCCTAGTTCCTTGCCGTTGGCCACATCCATATGCAGACCACTTTGTTACAGTCCCTTGTGCAACCAACTTACAGAGAGGTTCTATGTATACACCAAGTGTTAAGGGAGCTAGCAGCTGAGAGCCGAACTCGGCCTTATGAAAGGAAATATCAAAAGATTTCCCAGAGGTAGAGGGTCATGTGATTGATCCTTCTTTACCTTCCTCAGGAAGCTTAGGACCATGCTATAAAAGTAGTAAATATTCAATACTCAATCTCTAAATACTGGCATTCCTCAAGTCTTTGTCCTAGTGGACTTCCCTTCTTTCTCCATACTTCTCCCTAGGTGATGTCATTCTATTTCCTGGCTTTCTTCTATGCTGAGTATTCCCAAATTATTTCACCATTACAAACTTTTCTTCTGGGATCCAGATCTGGGTATCTAACTGCTTACCCAACACCTCTGATTATGTGTCTAACGGGCACCATACACTTAATATGTCCAAAACATAATTCTCTATATTCCCAAGCAAACTACTCCCAACAACAATATCCCATCTACTTTCCCGTGCTCTACTGTTCTCCACTTCAGACAATGACACATCATCTAGTCTACTGCTCAAGCAAGAAACCTGAGAATTACCCTTGACACTTTTCTCTCTTGTGACATTTGATTTCTTGAATCCCCCTTAAAAACACTTCTAACTCTCCAATTCCAACTCCACTATCGCCACCCTAATGCAATCATCAATGGTTTTCTTACTTAAACTTCCAAATTAAACACATTTTTCTAAAGAGAACCAAGGACTATCATGTTATTCCTTTGCTTATAAGCCTTCAGTATTTATAAAGGCATGGGAGTATTTTCCTATTGTATAGAAATCAAAAAACTCCTTAGCGTGTCCTTCAAGATCCTACAGAACCTTGGGTCACTCTATCCCTTTAACTTTATCTTGTACCACTAAACAAACAGCTTCCACCTCAAGATTTATTGCCTCTGCTTAAAGTAGTGCGGGGGCTTCCAGATTTCAGGGTTGACTCCCGTCATGCTTTAGATCTCCTATAAAAGATCACTTCTTCAGACTTCCCCATCTTCCACCTTAGCACCCAGTTCCTTTCCTTTCCAATCTGCATCTTGAGATTCAGGACAACGTGCAACCGTACATTCAGACTGTAAACTCAGCACCTAGACGTGGGTGGATGGTTATCAAATACAGGACAGATGGGCTGAGCAGAACAAGCGCTGGCAGGGACTTTAGAGGGAAGCTAGTTCTGTCCATCCCAACACGCTGGCAACATGGGAGGAAGAGGGGTCGTAGTCCCGCCCCCTCGCTGGGCTGCCATCAATCCCCAAACTCTCAGGTTAGTAAAATGTTCCAATGTTCCAGAAGACTGCCCGGTGGGCCACGAACCCGGGAGGCCCTCCTGACTTCAGCCCCCGGCAGGGTGCAAACACCTCCCAGGAGTTACGACTGAGTCCGCCACACTCACCGCACACGTGGGGTTCAAGCCAGTTCCAGTAACCGAGCCCCAAACGCCGCTTCCGCTTCCTCGCCTTGCTCCGCCCCCGTGTCGGCTTTTACCAAACTACCGCTACAGAACAGAGAGTAAGAGGAGGGGCTTATCGGAAAATACGGAGCTCGGAGTTCCATTGGTTCGCTGCTATTTACTTCATCTGTAGGCGCCCGGTCTGTGCCTCACGAGAGGTTTGGCCCTTGGAAAGATCCGTCGGGCCCATGTACGTCATCAGCTCCCGGAAGTGTCGTGTTAACCCTGTCGCTTCCGTGCTAAGGAAGCAATTGCGGCTTCTCGTGAGGGCAGTCGGGCTGCTGACGGAGAAATCTGGCTGGTGTGGTTAATGAGAGGCAGTTCATCCTGTAGCCTGAACTAATATTGAAATAGTTACAGTTTTAGAATGCTAATTTGCATCCTTTCTGGGCAGTCTAGCAGTCAGTGGAGGATATAAAAGATATTTCGGAAATCGGTGTAAGTCGTAATCCTTTTTTTTTTTTTTTTTTTTTCCACTTGCTAGCCGTGTGGCTCTGGGCAAATTACTGAATTTCTCTGAGCTTTCGTTTCTGGATTCATAAGATAGAAATGTACATGTAAAGCACTTAGCACAGTGAATGATCACGAAAACCTCTCAGTAGATGTCATTTTAAATGTCTGCCTGTTCCTGGATACTACAGTTACCCATTTCCCACTTAGAAATAAAACTGTGGTTAGAATATTATACCTAACTTACAGATGAAGAAACTGACACCTCAAGTTTGATCTTGTCAAATAAACAGAACATTATTTTCTAACAGTTATGGAGAACAGAAGTCCAAAATCAAGCTACTGATAGAGCTGTGCACCTTCTGAAGGATCTAGGGGAGGCTCTTACTTTGCTTTTTCCAGCATCTGTTCGCATGACTCCAGTCTCTGCCTCTGCCTTCTAATCGCATCCCCCTCTCAGTCTGTGTCTTCTGTTTTAAGGATGTTTATATTGGATTTAGAACCCAGTGGGATAATCCAAAATTATCTCACCTGGAGGTCCATCATTACATCTGCTGGGCCTTTTCCAAATAAGGTCACTTTCACGGCTTCTGGGATTTAGGACAAGGACATACCTTTTGGAGAATATTCAAATCCACTACATGTGAAAAGTAGAGGAATTGGGACATGATGTTGGTTGGGTCCGTGATGCTTCAGATTTTACTGTCTTCAGTTTACTGTCTCACTTTGTTTTCTGCCTTTTAATAATAGTAATAGTATACTTCTTGAGAGCAGGAGCCATCAGTAGTTTCAAGGCCTTAACTGATACAAGTATGTTTGAATTTCAGCTCATTTAAGTCTCATACGAACAGTTTTGAAATATGTCTTTTCTCCTCATTTTATGGAGAAAAAGAATGTCCCAAAAGTCAACAGACATAGGGGAAAAAAGGGAAGGTATAGCTAATGTACCTTAATTTACAAAATATTCATTAAAAAATTTTACAAAAAGGTGGCCAATACATAGATGATATTTTCTGAATATTTTACGAAATTTTATCATGAATATTTGGTAAATAAAGGTACATACATTTAGTTACAAATTTCTGATTTTCCCTGTGTATGACAACTTTCAGGACACCCTATATAATACCTTGGACCAGTGAGCCTGACTCTAGACTCAACATGGCTGTCTCTGTAGGCTTTCTCTAATCCATTAATCTCCAATAAGTAAGTTCTAAGGAAAGAGTATATGGAACAAGAATTGCAAGAAGCCCATCATCAATGCCTTCTGGGGCAAATAGTTTGGTGATGGGGATATTAGACACCTAGAAATGCTTGACAAGTAAAGACTAGCCTCAAAGGAAAAACATCAAAACACTACCGCACAGTTCCGAGAAAGGGTACATTTGTGTTTTGAACTCCATGGTTAGTAGCATTCCATATCCTTGAGGACACATGCATGTGGTTATCTTAAACATACATATTAAAATTCTACAATTAATTTGCCTTTTACCAGGGAGAAGGAAAATCTTATCACATACCAAAACCCTGGATTATTACTAAATAATGTTTTCATCAAGTTTCCTGTGAAAGCAGATTGAATTGAGTGTTTTGTTTGGAGTAAGTTGAAAGTATCTTTTAGTTTTGCAGAGTAGTCCCCTAAAATTTTATTCAGTAATTTTGCTTTTAACCATGTAAGCCCATGAATCCCCAAAATAGCTAATGATCTAAAAGTAGATCACTCTGTGTATTCCTAGAAGCATAAGATAGTCTTCTTGCATGATACAGCATACAATTTAATTAGAGCAACTTGACATCCAAGAGGTTAACAACAGCACTACAGCAATGCAGTTAAAAGCATTGGCATTGGGATCAAATAAATCTCACTTAAAATCTGCATTTTGTATGGATATAGACAAGGTAGTTAACTTGTATGAGTTTCCGTTTCTATAAGGGTAAAATGGGAATAACAACACTTATTTTGGGGGATTGCTGTGTGGCTCAAAGGTGATAATATCTGTAAAGTTCTCAGCCAATAGTAAATGGTGAGTGATTCATAGCTTGAGAGAAAATCAAAGTGATTTCATGAGAAATACTTATGGCTACAAGTAATGGAGAATTCAGATAATAATTTTATTCACACAACAAAAATTCTGAAAGTAGCTTGTTGCTATAGCCCAATGACGCAACAGTGTCATCAAAGATCCAAACTCTTTCAGTGTTCAACCACCACCCTCAATCTGTTGATTTTTGATTCTCACACTTATTTTCTGATTGCAAGATGTACTCCTCAGTTTCAGGATTTATATCACAGTTCAGTGCTAGTAAAAAAGGGGGAAAGAAATCCCCGCATCCCCTCTGCAATAGGACTCTGTTCTTTTATCCCAAGAAGGGAAGACCCAACCTGGGTCTTCTTTTATTTCAGTTCCTAGAAGTGAGTCACATGGCCACTCCAGGATTGAAAGAACAACAAATATAATGTTATCCAGGCATTTGGATTTCATTCTTTTTCCAGTACCCTCATAAAACTAAAGGTCACTTGGAAAATATGCTTTTACCCAGCAGTAGAGATTGAATTTGTAATTTAATCTGGTTTAAAACTTACAATAACTGTAGTATCTAAGGCTGTGGATCACAGTCTTTCCAGCATGAGAGAATCACCTATGCAGTTAAAAAAAAAAAAAGAAAGAAAGAAAGAAAAGAAAAAAAGAAAACAGTAATTCTGATTTAATTGGTCTGGAGTCAGACCTGGGGACTGAGAATTTGGAAAGCTCTCTGTCATGTGAATGTACAGCTAAGGTTAAAACTCACTTGTTGAAGGAATGGGATTCACGTTGTTGATTTCATTTTATAGGTAACTGAAAGTTAAATCTCCTGGTCCCTCCTTTTACTGTAGTCACCAGAATTAAAGACTTAAATGTATAATGTACTTGTTTCTTTAAGTAGACAGACGTCTTCCTTGTGGATTAAAATCTGTAGTGATTTAACATCAGATTTTAAATATTTAAAAGGCTTTAAATTTGAACTATAAACTTTCAAACATATTTTAGAAAATCTTTGCTTCTTTTTCCAATTTCACATGATTTCATGAAATTTTCTATATTTCATAAAAATAAGGTATGTTAGGTGTCAGCTCCCACACAGCCCCCTCCCACAAATCAGTTCTTTAGATTTCTAATTAGTGGATTTTTAGCTAATACTGTTGGGGTTTTTTTCTGTTTCCCAAACGCGTAAGCAGGGATAAAGGGCACATTACCGATATAAAGCATAAGCAAGATTTTGGCAAAAATTGAGTTTATTTTCAGGACCTATTAGAATCAGAAATCCATGGAAACGAAGCAGTTGCCAACACATTTTTCTTTAGTGAAAAAAGAACTGCTTCTGAATAGGGTGCATTATGTTTTTCAATACCATAAATTTGCTAAAAAGTGCACTAATACATTTTAAATTAATGTTTATAACTGAACATTCTTAATGTTATGGTTGCTGTCTAGTAAACACGGAATAAACCTTTTCCTAATTTTCTTTCTTTGGTGGCATGCTTCGGAACAGCAGAAAAATATGATCAAGATGAAAGTTGATCTGATTGTAGTATAAAGTCTTAGCTTAAAGAAAGATGTGTCAGCACATGATGGAGAAAGAAAATAAAAAATGGTTAATATTACTTAAAGCCCATGAATTATCACTTATGCACAAGGCATTTGTAATGTATGGTTTGTATAAAACAAAACTCCTCAAGCAACATGTAACAGCTCCAGTTTTGGACTAGGAAAAGGACAATTAACATATCTGTGGTTTAAGTTTTTGTTTGAATTTTGCTTTCAAGCTTGATGAAAGGTATTACCTTTGGAACACAGCAGGTGGTTTTACCTTGTGATTTCCTTAATATATGAGCAAAAAAAGACTTGACAACGAAGCCTATGTTTTATTAGATAAATAAATAGGAAACTTGTTTTTTTCAAATATGAAGAAAGAATAATGAATAGTTTTGTAATTATCCCTTCCATTTTACTTTTAAAAACTATAGACATTTGAAAATGAGACTTAGGATGATGTCTTAGCTCTACCCTCCTGCCCGACCTGCCACTTCCTTTGAAGATGAAGAAAAACATTAACAGACTCGCCCAAACCCATTATGTCAGTTTGAATTCTCCGGGAAGCAGATGGCAAGATAGAATTAGTAGGCCAAGAGACTTATTGTGAGAAAAACCTAGGAAGGATGAGGGGAGAGGAAATAGAGTCAGGAGGAGAGCCTCGGAGCATGCCCCAGATGTGACACAGGGGAGAGAGACAGAGGGAGGCGGGTGTGCCAGGGAGGCTTCAGACTGAAGTAAAGCTCTGAGGAAGTCTTGACTAGCCTAGGATGGAACCCGGGAGCAAAGCTTTCTCCTTAAGGAGACCCAAATTGAGTAGGACTGACCCAGTGCCAGGGGCCCTGCCATGCTCAGTCACTGGCTGGGAGCAGGCCAGGGCCAGCATGGCGGCAGCATGAATGTCTGAACTGGCAGCAGGGGAGGCGTCAGCTAACTCCACATTTCTCGGCAGGTTCTCTCTCAAAGAAAGATGGAGGTCATTCCCACCATCACTGCCAGAGTTCCCCCCTCCCCTAGCACAGATCTATTTCTCCGTCCATGTTGGGAGAGCAGCTCCTCCACTGTTCCCTGTGGCCTTCCCCTCCTGAGGAGAAAATTAGAAGAGGGAAACCAGTCTGGACGAACACCCTCGGCTCTTAACCTGGCAGGTCTTGATGGCTTGCTTACCTGGTGGTTTGACTTAAACCATCACTTCTGAGGGGTGTAGGACTTCAAAGGCAAGAGCTATACATTTATAGTTACAGTGGGGGATGAAATGCACTGTGAGGCACCTAAGTGCATCATAGGGCTTCTGCATATATTCCTCCATGTCCTTGTTGAATAAAAGCAGCCCTATCTCCTCCTCCTGATCAGAGTTACTCACACTTGCCAAGATGGAGACTCCTGTTCTCACCTGTTGGTCCCAGACACAATGAGTCCAAAATATTCAGGTGGTATACACAATTTAAGGAAACTGTTGATCTGTTCCCTGGCAAGAATGTGTCCCCCTGGGAGACAAGGACATCTAACCCTGCTGAGTCCAAAGTTGTAGAGTCAGGCAGGAAATACAAAATTTTTCCAGAGGGTCACTGAGGACGATGGTGAGAATGATGATTTTTGCTTCTACCCCTAGTTTCCTAGACCTATGTTTTCTTGTTAGGGACATCACTGATAGAGACCTCTGATTTAGATTTATTTCTTCTGCATTATGGAGGATAGCACCCCATGTTTGTGAACTATTACCTGCAAGCTGGTGCTTCAGCTGTGCCTTTGATAAGCCACTGCCATGTCTATCAGGTCGGCTGCCTCTGGGCAGTGCAGAATGAGATCTGACAATTACATGTGGTCACTCCTTTAATGTGCCCATCATGCCTAATGCTGAAGATGAATGTCATCTGGATAAGTCAATCTTGTCTACTTGTTCAATGTCTCTTTCTTAGGGGATGCTTTTTTGATGGGTAGCAGCATGTGAAAATGTTCAGGCTTTGTGTCCATTTTCTCATGACTCCTGGAAGCTTTGTGGAAATGGCCTGTCCCTGAATCTTTGTAGGGTTTATCTTCTGCCCCACGGACCACATGTTTCTTGCTAGGGTCTCTAGCATAACAGCTCCATCTTCATTATATTGATGTAATGGATCAATGGGATATTCTGCGGCATGTCCAGATGGTCCAGATCTCTTTGGACTATATTAAGACAGAGGGTGGGCGAGCTAACATAGTCCCAGTACAAAATTGTAAATGAATATTGTTGTTCATTCCAAGGAAAGTGAACTGTTTCTGATCCTATTTTCCATCTATTTATTTCCATCCTTTTTTACCATCTGCTATGGCCACTCAAGCATTTCACCTTTGCTCAACAATTGGGTACTGCTTTTTCTAGGCTGTGGAAAGCCACATACAGTGTGTTTGTCCCTTCCCTTGGGGACCTTTCCAGTGTACTAAAACCTATGTCCTGAAAAAGTGACAAATCAATGTATTCTTGCTTGTCCACTTTTACCTTCCAGGCCTTCATCAAACCCTCTCATAACCCAATGTCTGGGTACTTTTCCATTCTTGACAAGACATGTTATGGGAAATTCTTGGGACCTTCTCAGGCCCAGTTCTTCCCTGAGATTTAAGCGTAGATATTGTCCTAGCAGCCAGAAGAGGGAGTAGAGGGCTTCTGGGTGAGAGAGGGAAGGCAGGTACTGTCTTGCAGAAAGCGATCCCTGTAGTGTCTTCCTACAGGAGAGAGGTTTAGATCTTAATAAGGCCCTAAAAACAAAATTCATGTGCTAATAGCTTATTTTGAAAATGCCTGCGTGGGGATGGGGAGTGAGACAGGGAACAGAAGGCAACCAACAAAGTGTCCATTGTCAAAAAGTTTACCATTGTGGGTAGCTGGAGAGTAACCTTGCCGCGGGAACTCTGGGAGCCAGTTTCGAACAGAGTCCTGCCCAGGAGCTGGGGTATTTACAGATGTGCTTCCACCCATCGTAGGCTGAGGGCCTCTTGCGGGGCATGAGGTTGTACCTCCACAGCGTTTCCAGGTTCCACACGGGCATCAAAGTGACATCTGGTGGTGTCAGAGAAAGCCTCGGAGATCCATCTTCTGGCAGTGGGGGGCTGGGCAGTGTGCAGTAAAGAGGTTAGGGTGGAGCCATGGACAGTTTATTGGCAGAATCTGCTACAGGCATGAATAACCAGGCTTTATTTCAGTCTCCTAAGCAGAAAGTTTCATGGGTCCAGACCAAAGTACTGATAGTGAAAAGGAAGATTTTAAATGTTTTTGTAAAGGGATATTCACATGGATTGTTCTTACAGACCTTTGTCCTATAGAACAAGTGATTTGGGCTTTGCATGACTTTGGCCTTAACCTCTAACAAAAAGTTGTCCTGGTCCCACATGCAGTCTTTTTAATAGTGTAGGGAAATAAGTATTCATAATAGTAATCTTTTAAAGTACCTCCAAATTAAGCATATTAGGAAAGCCTCTGGGGAAAGGCAGGGATACAGTTATGAACACACAAATAGAATGGTGCTGTAACATATAGTCATGCACCACATGATCCCATTTTGGCCAACAATGGACCACACGTGCCCTGGTGATAGTGATGATAAGATGATAATGGAGCTGAAAAATTCTCATTGTCTAGTGATGTTGTTGCAGTCATAACTTTGTAGCATAATGACTTAAAAAAATAAATCTAGTGTAGTCTAAGTATGCCGTGTTTATGAAGTCCACAGCAGAGTGCAGTAATGTCCTAGGCCTTCACATTCATTTACCACTCACTGACTCCCCCGGACCAACTTCCAGTCCTGCAAGCTCCATTCACAGTAAGTGCCTTAGACAGGTGTGCCTTTTAAAAAAATATTTTACATCTTTCTTTTATTGTACCTTATCTATGTTTAGGTACACGATTAACACCGTGTTACTATTGTATACAGAATTCAGTACAGCGACATGCTGTGCAGGTTTGTAGCCTAGGAACAATAAGCCATATCATAAGGCCTAAGTGTATTGTAGACTATGCCATCTAGGCTTGCATAAGTACACTCACAGGGGTGTCCAACCTGCAGCCCATGGGCCAAATGCAGATTATGTGAAGACAGTTTTGCTTGTCTGTGGTGTTGGATATTGTGAAAATTATGCACATTTTTTGGTGCTCCTCAGCTTTTGTTAGTGTTTGTGTATTTAATATGTGATGCAAGACAACTCTTATTCTTTTAATATGTGGCAGAAAAAAGGTTGGACATCCCTGAGTGATGTCCACACAATGACAGGATAGCTAATGATGTATTTCTCAGAATGCGCGTATCCTTGTCATGAAGTGTCACATGACTGTACACCTAAATTCCAGATTAGTTCACTTTATAGGGTCTTTTTCATGGGAAGTGAACAAAAAATAATGAAGAAATAAGGCAAATCAAGAAGCATTATCTAGGAATAACTAGATAAAAAATAAGACAAGTACAATCAAATAGTTTCCTCAAATATTTCAAGCAGGAGATTTTGAGAAAACTTACCAAAGTCATGAAATCAGAAAATAGAAGCATGGGCAAATAATTGAGTGAGGCGTTAATTCAATGTCATTCTTGGAGCTATAACTAAAAGAATGAGAGGGAATCTCCCCTTCCCTTACCCCTTTTCTCCTTGGTGGGGCATAACAGACTGTTAATTTTTAAAAAAGGAGAGAAAGGAAAGTGGGGCTCCTTAAAAGAATGGGCCTGAAATGTTCAAGAGGGAGAACGTTCCATGTGTTAGAAAGCAAGAGCAGTGGGAATGGGATAGAGAAGGGTGGCTTGCTGCATGGCAGGGGGATACAGAGTGGAAAGTATGCCTGTGGGGGTTCACGGGCCTTGAGAAATGAGCAGTTCCTTGACAACCATCATAAATTAAAGATTAAAGTCTCCATTCCTTGATTTTATGGGCAGCTAAAGTTCTGTGGGACTCATGATGCATCAGTGAGGGGCTTCCACAAACATGATTTGAAAATATTCTATTAATATTACCTCTGAGAGGTGGCAGCTGAGCCAAATCTACCTAATGTAGGGGGGAAAGCTGATTCTCACAGCAAATTCATACCTGTAGTAGGAGCCATAACTAGGACACACCCCTTACTGAATTTTGCTTGCTTTTTTTGCAATCATATGCTGAAAAGCACCATTCTGAGATTCACGTGGGAGGACAGTGAGTGGCACTTTGCATGTTTATGGTTGGAAGCATCGTCCTTGTGACTGTTCTCAGGACTCATCCCTGTGTGTAGACTCCTATCCACTGACAGGCTCAGTGATCTAAAAATAATTGGGTTTTTTTCCCACCTGTTCTTCTGAATTCTTTTCTCTCCTCCTTTTCAAATGATCCTCTTGCCTCAACCTTCCCTTCCGAATCTGATATGTGAACAGGATGGATACACATGATCAAGAAGAATGGAGATCTTTCACAGGTACATATCTGAAAAAATGAGAAAGGCTGAAGAGATACCCAAGCATAAAGACCTAGAAGAGGGGGATGGGAAGAAGAATCAAAAAGGGAGGAAAAGAAAAATGTAGAGTTGCAAGGCAGAGGAAGAAGAGACAGAAGAGAGGTTTGTCAAAACTCTGAACTTTCTGCCCTAGCAAGTACGCAGTACAATATATGCTTGAATATGCAGGGCTCTTCCTTTCTGTCAGTGAGAGACGTCCCCAAAGTGCCTTTGGGCCAACTTGATTGATTAAACTTTTATAAGTACGAGCGAACTAGCCAAATGTCTCCTTATCATATATTTATTTAGTTACAGACACATATTTAAAATTGATTTATACATAAAAATAAAATTTTTAAATACTTTATTTTCACATTTCATTTAATAAATTCTTCATATTTATTATTGACAAAAGTGTCTTTGGTGTCAATGGAGCCACTTGTTGAGTCTTCCAATGCTATATTCAGACAGGACTTAAGCAGTAATGGTTGTATTATTTTTGTCTGTTTTTTTTTTTAACTGACACTTTCAGGAGTCCTGTATCAGCACCCAAACTACACACTAGTTGAGAAAGTTTATGGCTCATCTCGGGCAAACAATACTTTAAACATACAGTAATTGACAGAGAGAGAGAGAGAGAGAGAGGCCTATAAATGAGGTTTGTAAGGACAAGACTTAAGTGTGAACTTGCCTTTCTTTTTCTTTGAAGTACTATTCAGGCATAATATACACGATTTTTCTAGATGAGAGAATTTTATGACTCAAAGCTAGCACTGATTAGTTTTAGATTGAAATATTCTGTAGATTCTTGTTGTCAGGTCAAGCTTGAGATCAGTTCCAAAGAATTATGCATACAGAATGTTTTCCAGGAGATATATTAGCTTCTGCTAGATTCTGAACTACTCTTTGGTCAGCCTCTTTAAGAACTATGCCCTGAGAGAATAGTCACTTCATCTGTCCACAGTTGTGGCTCTCAAATGAAGCTGCTATCCCCAAGGGTCAGTTAGGAAAGCCTGGAGACATTTTGGGTTGTTAATGTATAGGAGTATCAATCAGGGATTCTCCAGAGAAATAGAACTAAAAGGATGTATACATACCTAATATGTGTGTGTGTGTGTGTGTGTGTGTGTAAAGAGACAGATTTATTTATTTACTTATTTTTGAGACAGAGTCTCACTTTCTTGTTCCTGGTCGAGTGCCATGGCCTCCTAGCTCATAGCAACCTCAAACTCTTGGGCTCAAGTGATCCTCTTGCCTCAGCCTCCCAAGTAGTTAGGACTATAGTCATCTACCACAATGTCCAGCTATTTTTAGAGTCGGAATCTTATTCTCACTCAAGCTGGTCTTGAACTCCTGAGTTCAAGCAATCCACCTGCCTCCGACTCCCGGAGTGTTAGGATTATGTGCCTGAGCCACTATGCCCAGCCGAGAATTGACTCATGATTGTGGAGGCTGATACGTTCAAAATCTGAAGTTCTAGTCTGAGGCCATCAGGCTGCAGACCTGTGGAAGTGCTGAGGCTGAAGCTCAAGTCTGAAGGCATCTGCTGTTGGAATTCCCTCTTTCTCAGAGGAAGCCAGGCTTTTGTTCTATTTAGGACTTCAGTTGATTGGAGAAAACATAGCCACTTTATGGAGAGCAATCTGCTTTACTCAAAGTCCACTGAATTAAATGTTACTATCATCCAAAACATGAGAGACATCCACATATTTCTTGGATGTGGCCCAGCCAAGTTGACATATACAATTAACCATCACAGAAGAGTGACTGCTACTGCTATCTAAGGGGTAGAGGCCAGGGATGCCACTAAATTCCTACAGTGCACAGGACATCCCCCATCAACAAAGAATTATCCAACCCCAAATGTCCATAGTGCCAAGGTTGAGAAACCTTGGTCCATGAGCTCCAGTCATGGGCTAAGTAATGTGACTACATCATTATTGGCTGTAGGTGATGGGATGTTTCTGGTTTGTGGTGAGCTGTTATAATCATCTAGAAAGAAACTGGTGAAAATATCTTAATGAAGATCCTTCTTAGCTTCTCTTTCTACTTTGACTTGCTGAGAAAAGAAGTTATTTCACTGGGACTTATGACAAGCCTGCTTTTGGGGGGACTTCTGAGCAGACATTAATTTAATTTCTTAATTCCAATGCTCCAAGACAACGTTTCAGCTGCAGAAATACTCCGGGAAGAAGGAAATCAAATAGAGTTGTTCCTGACAGCTACTCTGACATAGGTAAAGTGTGACCTCAGATTTAAAACCACCATGTGAATGGAACTTTGATGGTACAGTCATCCAAGCTGGACAAGAATACCCAAACTGACAAAAAATTTGATGACAACAGTTAGATCAATGGACCAATGACACAACTGCTGTGTTTTTTGGTTCACTCATTTTCATTCACTGAACAAATAAGTTATGAAGACCCTAGATGTGCTAGGATGTGCTAGGCCCTGAGCGAATAAGGCAACCTGGTCTCTGTTCTTACATTTTCTAGTCAGTAGTCCAATGAGGTAAGACAGATGATAAAATGCACTAGAAATATGTTATCAAGAAGAAACAGAGGTTGTTATGTATGAATTTGTGACTTTGTTTATAGATGAATGTTACTATACTTTGTTGGAAAGAATTCTAGATTTTGGGCTAGAACTAGATTTAAGTCCCAGCTCTCATGTTCCCTTCCTGGCTGGACAAGGCAGTTATCCCCTTGGATCTCTTGTAAAATTGGGACAAAAACACCTGCCATCTACCTATCACATAGAGTTGTGAGAAGCAAATGCAATCATGAGCAGAAGTGCTTTGTCAGCTGTAAAGTTCTAAATTAGTGTTTCTTAGCCCTGTCTGTATGTAAAACCACCTGGTAGCTTTAGAAGAATACTGATGCCTGTACTAACTGTGTCACATTGGTACCGCCAGCTCAAACTAATCAGAGTTCCTTATTAGAGGGGCCTAAGAATTGGCGTTTTTAAAAAGGAGAATCTAGGATTTCAAGGAGAATCTATACTGTAGTGATCCTTTACAAACATTGTCAATATAAATATTGTTGTTTTCCCCAAAATAATCATAGTAAAAACTTGCAACTTAGTGATCTCCATGTCCCAAGAGGTTCAGAATTGACATAAGAAGAAGATTTGGGTCACAATTATTTTGGGAGATCTTGCTTTGATGCCGTAAGTAGCAATGAAACACCTGCCATAGCTGAGAACATACTTGAGAATCATCCAGTGACCCTCGCAGGCCAGGAAAGTCCAGATGCAACAGGTCTCACTTCCAGGACAATAAAATAAAGTCCATCTGACAGGTAAATCAGGATCTCATGAGGGCAGGATAGGGGACTTTAATTCAGTAAACATTTGATTGTTTGCTCTGTAAACTGGCAACTTTTTAGACACAACGGATACTATAATAAACTTAAGAGACAACAATTCTCGTGGAGAATGTTCTATCAAGAGAAGACAAAAAATAAGTGAAACAAAATTTTAGATAGTGGTAAGTATTATAGAGAAAAATAAAATACGGAAGGGCAACAGAGTTTCCAGGTCTATGAAAAAAGTGAGATGATGCACCACGCTGGTAGCTGAAAGAACAGTATTTTAAACAGAGGGAACAGCAAGGGCAAATGTCCTGAGGCACAGGCATGTCTGATTTGCTTGAAGAACAAGAAGGCCATATTGCTGGAGAGGGTGAGAGTCCTAAGGGATGAGTTCAGAGAGTTACCTGAGAGCCTGATTACAGTGTCATGCAGGATATTGTGAAGACTCCTTATTTTTATCTTAGGAAAAAGCACTGTGAGCAGAGGAATGTGTACGATCTAACTTGTGTTTTTACAAGATGATTCTGGCTGCTGGGCAGAGAATGAAAGAGGGGGCCAAAGGTAGAGGAAGGAAACCAGTTAGCAGGCTGTTTCAACCACCTGAGAAGAAAGGCTGATGGGTTGGACCAAGTATGGAAAAGAAGAAGCTGTGAAAAGTGTTCAAGGAGGTGTTTGGGAGAGTAGATGAAGAGCCATCATCACAACTGCTGAGTTGAGGGCAGGTTGACCAACATGTGAAAGGAAATCCTGAGGCAGTGAATCAGGGACCCTGAGAGTTCTAGAAGATCAACAATACTTGTCCAGACAGACAGGAAGATGGATGTTCCCTCCACTCTGGCAGCCCTAAAATCTCTCCAGGCAACATCCCAAATGGAAATGCTATTTTGAGGGTATTGGGATCTTCATTATCATTGAAGCCTTGTGAGAAGTAGAATTTAAATAGTGCCAATCACCACCTAAAAAGGAGACAAAGATGTGATTCTACAGAACCACGTTGAGCATTATCATACATCGAATCTGTGAGATTTGGGAAATGATGGGACTAAGCACACTCAGTGTGCAATGATCCTTCTGAATGCCACTGTATTTGCTTTAGGTGAACACTTCTAAGTGCAGGACAAACAGAAATGTGCAGCACAAGAGGAACATCAGCCACCAGATGGCACTGTTTCCCCTGAAATGCCTGATGGCACCAAACCCCACCAGGATGGATTGGCTAACTCAGTCCAAGTTATCACCAACGACTCTTAGTCAGGTGTCTAGAACCTCAGAGGCAGGGGGTGGCTGTTTTGAGGCCATTCTTCAGCCTCCCCTGGCCCGGAATAACTTGAAGGATTGATTTTCCCAGCTGAGGTCTCAAAAGAGTTTAATACAGGAGCTCTTAGCCCTTGTGGCAGTTTAGTGAGGCTTCTGCACTCATTGTCAGTATTGTGTTTTTAAATGCATAAAATAGAATGCATAAGCTTGCAAAGGAAGCCAATTTATTGAAATGTAGTTATCGGAATATTTAAGAAAATATGAGATACAGTAATACATGTGCTCCTTTATTAATTCAGTCCATAATCAAGACAAAGATGCTGCTCCCCGTCCCTTGTAATTCTGAAACAATAAACAAAAGAAATATTTAAATATGTCTGCAACAACTATAATGTTTGTGACCTACTATTATATTTGATAAACTGCTTAATTTTAAAGTTTGGTGAGAATAAACGCATATTTTCTTTTCCCTTCTCCTTCCCACCCCTGGCTTCTTTTGTTTCTCAAAAAAGATTTTTAAAACCTATCTCATAAATCTCTTGATTTCTGTCCATGGACCTCTTGAATGTCAGAAGATCCTAGGTTAAAAATTCTTGGTCCAATGCCTGTTTAATGAGAGCATCACAGATTTTGTCATGTGAAGGAAAGAAAGCTTCACTCAAGCTGGCCAGGCTCAAGTTAAAGAAGAAATGATCTAATTAAAGACCTGTACCTTGGTGTCTCCTTCACTTTACACTTGGGACTAAATGTGGAACCCCCATTTTCCTATGCCTAGGTCAGTTTCTTGTGAATTTCCTAATTCAGGCCTGAATTCCATGGATGGACTGTGTCCATTCATTGATACACTCATTCACCTTGCCCCTGGTGGAAGGGACTGTATTCATTCGTTTCCTGGCCAAGGAACCCACTCACCTATATATACCCTGAGGCTAGAGGCCTAGAGGAGGAGACGGGGAAAGACCGGGAGAGGAACGGAGAGAGCATCTCTCTCCCCACTTGAAATCTCTCCCTCTACCAGGAGCTTTGGTGTTTTCTGTATTTTTTTCTGTAAATCAATTCTGTCTTACCAC
>CAUYRH010028769.1:0-92186 GCA_963574655.1 Perodicticus potto | reverse complement strand
TTTTCAAATTTTCCTCATACTTTTGATGCAGCTACTTTTTATTGTACGTTGACTAAATTGAATATCTGAAAATTAAATATCAGAAATAATTTAAGGTCACTTCCTACTATGTTTCCTATTTATTTTGTCCTGTCCTATTGACAGACAGTGTCTGTATTTTTCCTTTTTTTTTTTTTTTTAAGTTTGTTTGCTTTTTTCTTTTTAAAATAAATCATTTTAAACAGAATTTTATACTTAATGGTTAAAAAAAAAAATCCAATTACAAATGCAAAGTAAAGACAATTTCAGAGAAACAAAAACTTCATGCAAAGAAATCAGTACAGAAAATGTTGAAAAATGTTTTAAATCTAAGAAAAATGATCACTGATGGAAAGTCTGACATTCGAGGAGTAATGATGAACTAAATTGATCTAAACAGGAAGGGAAAACTAAGCAAATGCAAGCGTAAAACTTTATAAATTGAAGATTTCAAGGGGAAAGCAAAATACAACTCAAATATTAGACAACAGTAGCATAGAATTTCAGATAAGTCATCAAAAATAAAGCATTTAGAAATCCTTCCTAAAATCCTTTTCTTTAGAAATCCAATTATTTGAGGAAAAAATTATTTTAGGTACTTTTAAATTAATATATGTGTTGAAATAACTAAACACAGGTATTGTAAAAAAAATCCTATGGCAGTATTTGAATGAGAGATATCCAAACTGAATATTCTTTTTCACCAAAACAAGTTGTGACCAGCTGAACTTGAAAAAGATTTACCTTTGAGTGTTCCTGGTACATTTGACCCCCACTGGATCTAAGAATATACTCTTTCCTGAATAATGAACAAAACAATCTTTGCAACTAACTGTGGATAAACTCATGAGCTCATTGCATTCTACCTTGTGTGCTAGTTTCTATACCTGTTTATCAAAATCACATGCATTTTCCTTTTCTGACATTTAGAAAGCTCTGGCTTTTCCCCTTCTGTGAATTACTTGGTAAGTTTCCTCACAGCTATGTGTTTCTTGCCTAGACAGTAATCATATACAGAATATACAAAAATGCTTTAAATCAATGATAAAAATATAGAAAATCAATAGAAAAACAATGTCCAAGTATACTTTGAACTGATACTTCACAATGAAGGACCATACTTTATTGGTCTTTGAGGAAATGAAACTTAAACTGCCTTCTGGTGCCATTACACACCCACCAGTGTTTAAAAATAAATAAATAGATAAAAAGAAAAAAATAACATCATGTACATGTTGAATAATTACAATTCTAAATTCAAGGATGAAGTGAAAAATAGTACATTAATTTAAGATGCTAAAAATATAACCCCCCCAAAATGATGCTTATATATCCTTCAGACCATACCCATGAAAATGTTAATTGCAGCACCATTCACAGAAACCAAAAATTTAAATCAATTCAAACATCTACCTGCCCGTGGATAATTATGTCATGGTAAATCTATGTGCTGTGAGAGTACACAGCAATGAGAATTTTAAAGCTAAAGCAATACCATTGATAAAGCACACCAACATGTTGAATTAAAGATGTCAGGCATTAAAGAGAACTGCCTTCAAGAGTCCAGTGTTTGTAGTTTCAGATTTTATTATTTTAGACATTAAGGCAATGGTTACCCTTAGGTAAGTAAAGTTCATGTAGGAGAGGGCTGGGGAAGGATGACAATTTATCTCTTATAATCTAAGTGATGATTATGTGGATTTGTTCACTCTAAAAATGCATTAAGTTGTACAGTTATGACATATACTTTTTAATATATATGTTATATTTCAATGAAATGAAAAATAACTTAATGTACTTCTTAGTATTCTTTACTTTCAATATGAAAAAAGTTATTGATCATTTTATATTGCCTATAGGAATAAATATTCTGGTATATTTCTAGATCTGATTATTATATTAATAATACTATTTTATGCTCTTTTTTCTCACAGTACTTGTAATTTATGTGTACTTGTAGAATACAGTTTTCTTAATCTGGTACACTAAAGGGATCATTTTATGCAATATTTTAGGTCACTAACACAGCAATTGATTTGTATGATCCTTCTATTTCATCTTAAAGATCACCCAAAGTGTGATTTCAGAAAAAAAATTATACAAAGTCAGATTTAAATTTCTAATATGGGAATGAAATTTTTATATGCAACATTTTTTTTCACTTAGTAATTGCCAGAAAAGTGGATCTGTCATGTTCAATTTTCTTTTCTGTTATCTCTTTCGTGAGAAAGATGTAGAAGAAACTCATCGTTCCACACTATTAAGAAAAGCAATTGAACTGGATTGATCCTTGAGCTTGATTTGCTAATTATCCCAGATTCTTTCTTATTGTAATATCATTTTTTTTTTCTTTCTGGAAGAGACATAGGGGAAGAGTCCTGAATGGAAATTGAAACTTACACAGTCTATCAAACTTTAGTGTATCAATGTGATGACAAGTATTTTCCAGGAATAGAGAATATTGTGTAGGTATGTTGAAAATGGCAAAACAGTGATTTAGCCAGAGACTATCAATGTGTGAAGTGAATATTGTGTCTTCCTATAATCTTTTCTATGATTCAACAATTCAGCAACTGACTCCATTAAAATAATTTACCTTTTAGGGCAGCGCCTGTGGCTCAAACGAGTAGGGCGCCAGCCCCATATACAGGAGGTGGTGGGTTCAAACCCAGCCCCGGCAAAAAACTGCAAAAAACAAACCGAACAAAAAATAATAATAATAATAGTAATAATTGCCTTTTAAATTTTCACGTTTTACACATATTTGTGTATGTAGCTCTATGGCAGGTTCATAATCAAATAAGAGTTGCTTTCAACTAGGTAGTTTTGCAATTAAAAAACATGATTTACACATGGTTTATCTACACTTAATTATGCATTTTCACACATTTAAAATATGCATTAAGTGTCTACTACATATAAGACATTTATATAGGTACAATCATACATGGTAAGTAACATGAATAAAAATTTAGTCTTTTTACTCAAGTGCTATTGGTGAGCAACACTCAATCAACTACACTATCACATTTAACACATGCATTTTTTAAAATGTGTATATACACACAGCAATTAAAGATGTATTCAATTGTTCTACATTCAGTAAAAGATCAGACTATTTTTGTTGTATCGTAAGGTGAATTCTGAGTTTTCCTTAGTGGTTTACTTAGGACCTCGAAGGATGAGTGTGTGTTCATAATGCTTTTGAGGAACACTCTTTTCTGGCCTTGTTGACTCGGGTGGTTTCCTGCTTTCCCAAGAACATTATTACAAGCTATCTTTTATGTAGGACACAGTGCCTGGGATCCAAAGTACAGAACACTAAAACAATAATGCATTTTTCTTGAGGAATTGAGGAATTACTTTAATTCCACAAATTCAGCATTTGTCAGTGTGCATTTCTAATTTACTTTCTAAGAGTCTGCCAATTTTATCAACATAACTAATGACAGGCAAGAAGGATGGTCACTTGGGTCGTAATGATATAACAAGAAATGGATTTAACTGTTCACTGTAAGCAATTGTACACTGATTATAAATACTGGAAATAACTTTCAGTCATTGGAGAGCAAGGAGTGCAGAGTTATCCAGAAGACTATTAAAATCATTGTTTCTCTATTGTAGGAGTCAATTTCCAGACCAGTAATTCAGGGAAGAGAAACCCGAATAGTGCATGGGATCCTCACTGAACGTAGGAGATGCAAACCAAGAATTCAGAAAGACTGAAAAGCTAGAAGGTTTGGTTCAGGAAAGAACAGAACAAAGCTAAAAAGAGCTTCAGAAATGAACTTAAAAAAATTCTCGAAGAAAAAATTAGAAACTAACAGCAATGATGTGGGTTTATCAATTTAAATTGCAGGTCAGTAATACCACAAAGGAACTGAAAATGCCTGAAGGTACATTGCTGCTTGAGTTTTATGTCATAGGTAAAGTACCATAATATTTGAAGGTAAGTTAAAGATGAGTTAAAGATAAATGTTGCATACGCTAGAAAAAGGAGTTAAGAATAAAAAGTATAGTTAACAAACCAAGAGTAGAAATGAAACAATAATAAAAGTTACTACATCAGGAAGAGTGAAAAGGAAAATTTTTTAAAATATTTGGAACATGTAAAAAACAAAGAGTAGTATGTTAGATTAAACAAAATAGTATTGAATTTTTACATTATTCAAACAATTCAATAAAAAAATTACTAGAATGAAAAAACATATTTATCCATTTTATACTGCTTATAAGAAGGCCACTTGAAATATGAAGGTTCAAATGAATTAAGAATAAACAAAGATGATCCAACATTAGAGTAAAGCTAAATATAAGAAAGTAGAAGTGGCTATATTAATGCCTGATAATGTAGACTTGAGAAAATAAACATTATTAGAGATAATCACGATGTTTTTAAATGATAAAAGTGTCAATACATTAAGAAGAAATAGGAATCCTAACTGTGTTTCACTAAATGATAAAGTTAAAAAATATCAGAAAATACAGAAAATTGGCAAGTACATGTACACCATTTAGTATTTTAACACTCCTCTCTCTATCACTGGTAGAACAAATTGATAGGAATACAGTTAAGTATATAGAAGTTTTAAGTAATTCTAGTAATTGATGTTAATCAATGGATATTTAATGAAGATTATACCTGAAGCAATAGTATACACATGCTTTATATTATTTATGGTCAATTCATTACACAGATCATATGCCACAACACAATTTTCAATAAATTAAACCATGTATTCTAGTAACAATTAAATTAAATTAGATATAAGTGACATAAATTTACATAGAAAATTCTCATATATTTGATTATTAAACTATAGACCACATATGGGACAAAGGATAATCAATAAAAAAGTCATTACATATTTTGTATTAAATATATAAACAAAGTTTATTGAAATGTGTGAGATTTGGCTAACAATGTGCATAGAGGGAAATTTATAGTTTAAATTCTTATGTTATGAAAGAAGAGAGACCAGACCTAACAATTAATAATCATAGCATCTTTATTAGAAAGTAAAAAAAATCCCTAGTTTTTGGAAGATAGGAAATTATTAAGAATATAAATAATTGATACAGAAAATGGAAAAAGGAATAAAAATATCAATAATCTCAAAAGTTATTTTTTGAAAAATTGTAAAATTGACATACCATTAGCTAATGTGATCAATATAAAAGTGAGAAGACACAAGAAAACATCATCAATATGATCAAAAATTCTCTAAGAGGCCCATAGTATTATTTCTTTATTGTTCAACTCAAACAATGGTTCATCTCAACCTCAAACTCCTCGCCTCAAGTAATCTCTCTGTATCAGCCTCCCAAGTAGCTGAGAATACAAGGCATGGGGGGTGTCATGCCTGGATAATGTTTGTACTGTTTTGTAGAGATGAGATCTTGCTCAGGCTGGTCTTGAACACCTGAACTCAATCAATCCTCCCTTCCCCTGGCCTCAAAGTGCTAGAATTATAGATGTGAGCCACTATTCTCCCACTTAGGCCTATAGACTTTAAAAGGATTATAGGAGAGTATTAGTAATAACTTTCTTTTAATAAACTTGAAAACTTAGATGAAATGGAAATATTCTTCAAAAGGTACAAATAACCAAAATTTACTTTAAAACATTTATAAATTGAATTAGTAATTTAAAAGCCTTTTCACAAAGAACATCCCAAGCTAGATGGCTACACAGTGAATTCCATGAAAAATTTTGAGGAAGTTGATATAAAATGTATTTGTTCTATTTATGACCTTAAGGTAATAAAACATACCTTAAATAAGAAAAAAAATCACTTATAAAACAAAAATTGACAAATTATTAAACTGAAAAAGTCTCTAAATTCAATCACACCCAGTCTTTCAGAAAAAATGGAGGCAGAGAGAATGTCTAGCTTATATTATAAAACTCACACTATCATTATAAATAATAAAAAGATATTCTAAGAAAGAAGTGTGATAACAGGTGTACAAATCACTAAAAAATGTTACTAAGTAGAATCCAGTCATATATAAAATGAATAATAAATTAAGGTTGGTTTAACATGTAAAAATTAATCAATACCTACAGTGATTACAGCATACAAGAAGAGAAACTTATATGATCATCTAAGTAGATTCAGGAATAGCATTTGCAAAAATCTAACACCATTTTTTATAAAAAATAATTTTAAAACTCTTGGAAAATAGTAGTGGAAGGGAACTAAGGTCACCAAAACAAATGTTATAACTAACATTATACATGTTGGTGAAAAACAAAGTGAAATTAGTTCTGAGATCCAAAATAAAAAAAGAATATATAATACCAGACTTTATATTTTATATTTTATTGGAGGTTCTAGACATTTCAATTAGGTAATAAAAAACAAATTTAAGACATAGCAGATTGAAAGAAAAGAGAAAACTTCCTTTACTTGCAAATTATACTCGAGCAGTATAAAATCTACAAAACATTATAATTTTTTGCAGAATTTAGAGGTAATATTTAAAAGTTCATTTCTTAATGTATAACAATTCTTTTATTCTTTATTTTACAACAGAGTCTCACTCTGTCTCCCTGGGTAGAGTGCAGTGACATCATAGATCACTGCCACCTCAAACACTTCAGCTCCAGTGATCCTCCTACCTCAGCCTCCCAAGTAGCTGAGACTACAGGCGCCTGTCATAATGTCCACCTGCGGGGTCTATTTTTCGTAGACAGGAGGTCTTACTCTTACTCAGGCTGGTCTGAAACTTCTGAGTTTAAGCAATCTGACCACTTGGCCTCAGAGTGCTGAGATTACTGGTGACAACCACCCCATCCAGCCCTTCTCTATAACAATTACCAGGTTGAAATCAAAATTTTAAAATAAGCATTTGAAATAACATCAATAGCATGAAATACTTAGAGATACATTTAATACAATACATGTGAGAGCATTCTACTGAAAAAAATCAATATATGGCTGGGAGGAATTATAGAAGTCTTAAATAATTGGATAGACATTTTATTTTCATAGGTTGTATAGCCACCACACTTCTGACATCCAACTAGTATTAGTTATTATAAAAAAGAAATTATTTCAATGGTGTACTTCTGATATTATTTCTAAAGCAAAAATTTTGCAAACATATTTTAAAACTATAAATAAGCAATTACACAATGACTATGTTGGATTCATCTTAGGAGGAAAAGGACAGCTTGTTATTTAAGTTATTTATGATGAAATTCACACATCAAGAGATGGGAAAATCATCACAATTATAATAAACATGAAAATATATTAAGAAAAATGTAATACAATTTAATAATTATAGAATAACTGTCTCAGTAATATTTCAATAATAAATGTTGGTTAGGAAATTAAAGTGTCACTATTTGCCAAAAAAATTAATAGTATATATTATAAAAGTAAACATAATTATTACAACTGAAAAATATACAATATTTCTGAATGTGATTTACATACAAATGTCAATCACAATATTATACTATTTGAATTAAATTAATAGAAAAATTATGTCACAATATTACAATAGAATATATGTATGTTGAAAAATATATTTAAATAATTCTTTTTGTTTTAATTTAAGGAGGTTTATTCTGAGTCAAATTTGAGGACCAGGACCCACAGCCACAACAAAGAAGCCTTGAGCAAGTGGACTCATGGTGGTGATGTTATAGTTTTGTTTTATACATTTTAGGGAGACAGGAATTACAGGTGAGGTAATAGATCAATATGTGGAAAATATATATTGGTTTGAGTCAAAAGGCTGGGACATAAGGATATTTCTATGTAGCAATGCATGTAACTTTTAAGAAAATGCATAAAGTCCAAATAAGTAGGAGAAATTCCATGTTTATGGCTAGGAAAAAACAGATATTATAAAGATACCAATTTTTACAAAAATTTTCTATCAATTTAATGCAATTTAATAATGCTAATATAATTTTGGTAAAACCATAGTAATTAATGTAGAATCAATGAGAATATTAATGGAACAGAGTTGAATGATTTTACTTACAGAATTGAACATAGACACACAGAGATAGCCTTGGATGGCTGTCTGTAGTATGTTTGAACTGGCATGGAAGTTCAGTAAAGAAAACACTTTTTTGTTGTTGTTTAATAAAGAGAGCAGGAAATTTGTTATTCTTTTAAATAAGTGCAATTGGATTTCTTTCTTACATTAAGCAGAGTTAAATCCATATGAAATAAGAAAGTAAGTATAGAAAGTAATATCTTTTAAACATTGATGTAAAATGTATTTGCTCTATTTTTGAGCTTAAGGTAGTAAAATATATTTTAAATAAGAAAAAAAGTCCTTATAAAATCCTTATAAAACTAAGGATTGACAACTGGGATTTTATTAAAATGAAAAAGTCTCTAAATCAAAAGTAGTAATAGAAATTGGAAAAAATGCTACTTACTATAAGAAGATATTTGCAACACACATAATTAATAAATAAATACAAAGAAAACGTACAAATCATCATGAAAATAACAACCTAACATAAAAAGTGAAAAACACGTGAGAAAGCACTTGATAAAAGACGTAATCCATATGATCAGTGAAGACATGAAGAGGTATTCATCACATTTATGACCAGACGAATGTAAATTGAAATGAGAAGGAGATTCAATTTTACACATTCTCAAGACAAAATCATGAAGTATGCCAATACCACGTGCTTGAACAAACATAATTCATCACAAACTCAGGAATTGTTTATACTGTACAGATAATGTATATGATGAGTTTGTGCTGCCATTTTTTAAAATAATTTTACATTATCTTGTAAATTTTAGCATTTAAAATCTTTTACAAATCCATGTATTTTAATGTTAAGTACATATAAAAAGATGGTATAACTGCATTCTAGGATAATTTCCAAGAATGTTGACAGTAGCAGTTTACAGAACAACACATGCCCATTAACAGGAGAAGGGCTATTCAAGTGTGGGATATTAAAACAATGAAATGCCATAAAGTGCTAAATTAACTACAATCCTATGAATGCACTGTTTGGCATAAAAGTCCTTCAAGAATCCACAAAAAGTGATACTATTTTCTGAATCAAAATTTCTTTTTTTTTTTTTTATTTTTTTTTTGGGGGGGGAGTTTGCAAAGGAATTATATATATTTTGTTCTTTATTTTTTTTATTTTTTGGGGGGGGGTTGAATCAAAATTTCTAACGGGAAGCCATACATTTCACAAGAATGCCTAGAAATAAGACCAAATAAAGCTTTTAACAAAATCAATGATAAATACAGACTTAAGACAGTAGCATAAATATAGTATTTTAAGATAGTATATTAAGTTTTTGGAGATGGGGGAATGGAATAAGGTAATGTCACATAGAAGGAAATGAACTATTGTTAATAGTTTGTTTATCATGCTGGGTGAGTGATACTGATATTGATATTCTTAAAAACAAACAGGTAGCTACATATTTACATTCATGTCAGTAAACCTTTCATTGACTAATGGTAGAATAATATCATGAATTAGACAATGGATAGTCCAGTTCTCCATATCTTAGCCTTAGAAATTGGAAACTAAACACACACACACAGCCAAATTATTTGAAATAACTTTGAAACCCTTCTTTACTGGTCACAGATTTTCTGCATTGCTTTATTTTTTTGCCCTTCTGCGCCCACTATCGTATGTTCTCTTAGCACCAAGCCATTAACACTTTTGTTTTCAGCATCTAGTTTTTCTCCATGTCCTGTCTTCTTTGCCTGTGCATGTATTTCCCTCCTTTAACCCAGCTCATAATTTTCATCCTGTATAGTTTAATTCAGTTTCTAGGCTTTTTTTTCTTTTTATTTATTTATTTATTTATTTATTTTTATTAAATCCTAGCTGTGTACATTAGTGCAATCACAGGGTACAGTGTGTGGGCTTCACATACAATCTGAAATATTTTCATCCAACTGTTCGACATAACCTTCTTGGGATTTTCTCGTTTATTGTGTGAAAACATTTGTGTTCTGCATTTAGTAGGTTTCACCTGTCCCTTCTAAGATGCACCCTAAGTGTGTTCCCACCATTTACCCTCTCTACACACACCCTCCCCTTCCCTCCTTTACCTCTTTCCGCGTCTTCTTGTGTGGTTCATGTACACCATGGAATATTATGCAGCCTTAAAGAAAGATGGTGGCTTCACCTCTTTCATATTTACATGGATGGAACTAGAACACATTCTTCTTAACAAAGTATCTCAAGAATGGAAGAAAAATTATCGAATGTATACAGCCCTACTATGAAGCTAATTTATAACTTTCATATGAAGGCTATAACCCAATTATAGCACAAGAAGACGGTTTTTAGCTTTTAAAATACTTTCTGTTTCTTCCATTGTTCACAAAAGATATCCAACTCTGTACTCTCCTAACACACAGAGATGTTTATACTTGGAGAGCAAATTTCTTCCACTAGACCATAAACAATTTAAAATCTGGAAATGCACTCTTTAATCCATATCCTCCCAACTAAGTCTGGAATGTCTATTTAATAAACAGCAAATCGACTCAAGAGAAAGCATCACAACAAACCTGCTATTGAAAACTGTTGGACTCTGCCCCTTCTAAGTACTGCTCATTACAGAGCCTCCCATCACAGATGAATGTTTAGCTATTCAGCAATTTAATAGAATCGCACTATAAGAATTTTATGCCACAGGCATAACTCACAACCACTGTTTAAAATGGAGAGAAAAATTGAAGCTCTGTATACAATTTCAAAATGCATCTCTCTGAATCTACTTTTTTCTGGATCCCTCTTTCTAGTGATCACCTCCCTGGCGATCCATGTTCTGGTTAAACACTGAAACAACTTTTACCTCTACTACTGTATTAGGGTCCTCTTATGCTACACACATTCTATTTTTTTAGTTTATAAGAAATAAATTGGAATTATAGCTAAATATGCCAGGTTATTTGGTTTACTCATACTATATTAATGATCAGTGATATGACAAAAATTATAATTTAAAATTATAGGTAATTTAAAACAGCTACAAGTGAAAAGAGTGTGAGTTCATAGTAACTATTATTATTAGGTTATTAACTATAAAATGTCCAATTATCTTAAATACTGAGTTTGAAAGTTGATATCTCGGACTTTTCACCTTGACAATTTTGTTTCATTTTTATTGTGAAAGTACACTCTCAGGGTTTCAAATACACAGTTTATCAACTTTTCAATTTTTTAGAGATATTTTTGTGAAACCATAGATAAGTCAAAAATTATGTTATTCTTTAACGTGAGTTCCATTGTGGAATCAACGCCATGCAGATAGTTTGAAATATCAATGAAGTGTTTGGGAAGAACGTGGTTAACGAATGCACAGCGTGTCAATGGTTTGAAAAGTTCTCAAAGATAACTGTGCAGGAGTTTGGCCACTGATGGGAATCCGATCTGTGGTGCCCTTCAGTGTCCCTAAATGTCACTCGATGGTTGTCGTGAACCATGTTTTCCACGGTGGTGATGGTTTCCTCAGTCCCTGCAGTCACCAGATGCCCACTTTTCCCTTTGTCTCTCAGTGATGTTCGGCCTCTTCTAAATTTTTGAAACCTCTGAAAAATTGATGTACAGGAAGGAGTAAGGTCCCCTGAAAGCCCATGGCAAGCGTTGAAGGCTTTGAGACTTCTTTAACTTGCTTTTAAAATCACAGAAAGCCATCACATGAAACTGCGGTCTTCCCCGCTCCGTGGCTGAGCCGACTGAGAGCTGAAGGGACAGAAACTGTGGCGAAGGAGCCGCATGACCCTGACAAGAGTCCAGCCTTCCTAACTAGTGATTAGAGAGAGGTCAGAGACCAAATGGCAGGGTCACAGCAACGCTCTCCCCACACTCCTGGAATGCTTCAAGGCCAGTGTTCCTGGGAAACATCAGAACCAACAAACTTTGACCCTGGTCCTGGCTGATGCTAGAGAAGTAAGGCCCTGGTGAGAAGATGAGCATTTCGTGGGAGGAAGTAACTATAAGATCTGACACAGCCTCATTCTCTCTGCAGGAAAACATATCCGCCTCCTGCCTTCCAACTACACCAGTAAAAATCTCTTGAAACTGGGAGCTGGGAGCTCACTCTTAGTCACACTCCACTCTGTTATTTATTCATTTTTTCTATTTTTTTAATCCACTCTGTTTTTTCTAACAAAGCTTCTCCTAATCCCTGGGCTGGCCTGCTCTCCTTGTGGACCCTCGCCCAGACTCTACCCCTCAACCTCTCAGAACCCAATGAAGCCTCCCAGCAGCAGCCATAAGCTTAGCAAGTTGAGACTCCCACGGGTGAATCAGAAAGGGCAGCACTGCTGACTGGTTTTCTTGGAAGTGAAATAATGGACCAAAACACAGTCTGTCTCACAACTTCTATAGTTACTTTTGTACCAAACTTGACTTCGCTAAGACGATAAGTGACAGCTATCTCCATAGAAAGGCAAAATTCCCTTTGTAATTACTAAGTGATCTGTAATGTGACATTTTGAAGCTGCATGAATATCCTGTCTCCCAGCTTTCTTTCACTCCATGATTTTAACATTTATTGGTGATCTTTGTCTAAATAAATTATGAAATGAGTGTTTTGCATTATATCATTCCTTATATATTTATTAATCAACACTGTTCAGTAAAGAACTTTCTTTGCCCTCTACTCTTATTGAGTATAAATATAGATTCAAGGATTTTTAATTAATGCCATTATTGAATATAACTATTATGATGATGATGATGTTGATTACTATTTTGAAGCTGATAATGCCCAAACTTAAGCCAGTAGGATCATGTTCAATCTGGCCCCCCTTTTCTGTGACATGACTCCATTAGTTGTTGAGCACTGATGCTCTGGCTTCAGGTACAATACCTAAACTTTTTTTCCTTTCTTCCATTTGTTTTTCAGTAAACTTGTTTTCTTATCAACATTACCAACATATTATCATTAATTTTTATGATTCATGCCATGCAAAATAAATGATTTCAAAATTACAAAATGAGTACCATACTGACAACAAGATTGTTAAGTCCAGCCTTGTCTTATAGTTCTCTTTTTCCTCGGAATGTGTTCCATTAAAGGTGGAGGATAAAATACAGCCTTTAAAGTTACACGAATCATTTTTCCTCCAAGCTTTTATGTAATTTGACATTAAGTAGGTATGAATTAGGATAAATCACTTTTGTGTAATTCAAGTTTAGAATTTGCTTCCATGGGGAAATTTTTATCTTCTTTTTATATCGATATAGTGTGAATTATCTATATATATTTTATTGTTTCATGGAGCATTAAATACTATAAGTAAACCAAATAATCTGCTATATTTTGGCTATATTTTATTTAAAATTCTCCACATATGCTTTAACAATTCTGTCCTAAACTTTTGGGCCTCCTTTATTGTTACTCATTACTCAATTATTTCAGTTTCTTTTCATTTTCTCTCTTACTGATTGATCCACTAATAGTTTGAACTTTTTAATATAGCTTCATGAAATTCCAATATGCCTTTGCATGTAAAATGTATGTTTCAAGAAATTTAATTCCCCCCCAAAATCAAATATCATATTTGATAAGGTTTGGATATTTGTCGCTTTCAAATCTCAAGTTGAAATTCAATTCTCAGTGTTAAAGGTGGGACATGGTGAGAGGTGTCTGGGTCATGGTGCTGATCCCTCACGAATGTTCTGGTGCCTTCCCCGAGATATTGAGTCAGTTCTCTCCCCTTGTTAGTTCGAGAACAAGTTGGTTGTTTAAAGGAGTCTCGTTTATTAACTCGTTAATTAGGGTTTTTTTTTGCATTGTTAGGTAAAGTCCCTCTTACAATTGTGTTTTGCCCCCCAAAGGTGTCCTTACTAAAAAAAAAAAAAAAAAAAAGGAAGACATGCAAATTACCAAATTACCAGCAGGTATCTGAAAAGATGCTCAACATTACTGATCATTAGAGAAATGCAAATTCAAGCCACAATGAGTTCTCATCTTTCACCAGTCAGAATGAATAGGGCGCCTGTAGTCCCAGCTACTTGGGAGGTGGAGGAAGGAGACTCACTTGAGCCCAGGAATTGGAGGTTGCTGTGAGCTGTGATGCCACAGTGCTCTATCCAGGGTGACAGCTTAAGGCTCTGTCTCAAAAAAAGAAAAAAAAAGAATCTTACTATTATGAAAAGACGAAAAGTAAAGGACCCTCATCTACTTGCTCTTTCTTCTTACTGTTCCTCCTTCCCCTTCTGACTTGATCGGAAGCTCCCTGAATCTCTCACTAGAAGCAGATGCTAGTGCAATGCTTTCTTGTACAACCTGCTGAACTATGAGTCAAATAAATCTCTTTTCATTATAAGTTAATCAGCCTCAAACCTTTTTTATGGCAGTGGAAAACAGACTATTGCAATATTCCTTAATAATGTGTTTTTGTATGCTACATTTATACGTAGATACACATAACCATATATATGTATGTGTACATATGTTTGTTATATAAATAAAATACACCCACATATCTATACACACCTGCATATATAGATGTATGTGTACATACGTGTATTATATAAATACATGTACACACATGCATTAGTTCCATTTTATGCTTAGTTCTATTTTGAGTTAAATATTTTACTTTTGACTGTGTTTATGACTTCTTGGTATGTTTTCTCACCTAACTTCCATTATAGTCAAAAGTGAAAGAAGTTATTTTAAATAATATTAAGAGGTACAAACTGCAAACATGCCTTTTCAAAGTGTATCCACTTCCTTGTTTCTGTAATACCTGCGTGAAGTGCCATCACACTCTTACTTCACTGTTGACAATGAAATACTAATACTCTCTCTCAAAGCCTCAAATAGTCGATTGGAAAAAATAATGATTTTCTTTATTTTCTAAATCATAGAATTGTATAAGGTGGATGTGTTTCATGTCAATAGCAAACTTCTCACCATTTATTCCTTCTGTTGCTTTTTTTTTTCTTTTTTTTACAGTTTTTGGCCGGGGCTGGGTTTGAACCCGCCACCTCCGGCATATGGGGCCGGCGCCCTACTCACTGAGCCACAGGAGAGATCTACTGTCTGGTGACTTGGCAAAGCAGCAGGCTGGGAGAGGAAAGCATAATGAAAAAAAAAACAGAGTGTTCAGGAGTGAAAAGGCAACATTGTTATTAGGAGTGCAGTGGCTATAATATTTCCTTAATCTTGCAGTTGTTTTACTTTGTCCCTATCCCCTACCTTTCCCAAGAGAAGATGAAAATATGCCTTACAGTTTACTTAGAAATAAGGTCTTTTTTTTTTTTTTTTTTTTTTTTGTAGAGACAGAGTCTTACTTTACACCCTTGGTAGAGTGCTGTGCAGTCACAGCTCACAGCAACCTCCAGTTTCTGGGCTTAGGTGATTCTTTTGCCTCAGCCTCCCAAGTAGCTGGGACTACAGGCGCCTGCCACAATGCCCGGCTATTTTTTGATGCAGTAATAAGGTCTTTTTATGGCAATACCACTTGAACTATTTCTTTACAGTATCAAAAGGTATTTTAAAGCAAATATAAGCTTGTAAATGTAACTTCAACTCCAAAATGCATACAACATACACACAGAAATAATTAAGTCAAATATTGCCAGGCCATATCACATTTAAATCAGGGACTACTAAATAGAAATTTAACATGAAAATACCTACTTTTAAAAGCAAATATCAGGATCATTCTTTGTGTCAGGAAACTAACCCGCAATCCTCAATGATCAATCAAACCCTAACCTATAGGTTACTTGGAAGGTAGTTTCTAGTTGTGATAAAAATACATAATTAGCTAATTTTTAGTAAGGAATATTAATCTGAATAATATATGTATGATTCAATCCATAATTCTAATCTGATTCAGTTGAAAGACTTCAAAATCAGAGCTAAGTTTTTACTGAAGAACTAAAAAAAAAAAAAAAGATGCCTCCTCAGTATACCTCCTTCAGCCGGCCCTCCCTGATGGCCTGCCCTGTAAATTTTGAACGGCCTCACAATCACATAGGCCAAATACCTGCCATTCATCTCTTTAAATATGCCTCCTACTGATTCATCCTTCTCTAGTTGAACTCTATTATTGATTTAAGTACTGGATGTGGTTCTAGAAGAATAGAAGCTTGAGGTTGAATTTTTTGAATTGATTGCAGGTTCTCTAGATTTTTTTCTATAAGTCAGTTAGATTTAAAGATATTAATAATTTTATTTCCAGTGATAAAGAAAGTCTTAGTAATATAGGGCATAATTTGACTATAAAAGTACACAAAATATGACTGTGGATTCTGCTAATCAAGTGTTTATAAAAGGTGACGTTCTGGGTGTCTACGTATTTGTACCTTAGAACATTTTAGTTAAACTTATGGTATTTTCTGGTTGCCTCTAACTATTTTGGAGAAAGTAATAAAAGAAAAGAGTGGTATCAGGTCTTGGAATTCTGGCTTAAGCTCATCATTAATGATCTCCAATTTTCTATATCCTTCCCAGAAGAGTCCCTTATCACCTGTATCTTCAGCATTGAGATTTATAAAAACAAGACCCAGATCCTCAGCCTGAGAATGGCTGAATTATGAAGCAAATTGAAGGCCCAGCTTCACAGATTGCATTCTGTTAAAGGGGGGTAGGGGTGGGACATGGATTAGGAAAGGGTGGGATGCTGAAAATTAGAATGGTGGCACACAGACGTATAGATACGATGAAACTGGGAATGGTATGCTCCTAAATCTATGCAGCCTTCTTTACCAGTACAAGCAGCCCCCAAAGGTGAGGCAAAGTGTCATCTGCAAGAAGGTGCATCCAAAGAATTGCATGACTTTCTCATTAATACAACCATAAATATGGGAATCTGTATGGAAATAGATTATAAGGATGTACTATCATTACAAAAGGATTATACAGTTTTATCATGCTTTTTTAATTAATAGCAGTTTCATTTTTCCGAATTTATATTATCATTTACCTTCATTATTTTTGTATTTTGGAATCATTGTGCATAGAGTTATTAATTTTAAATAGGCCAACATTGTGCCATTTTCCCATTTGTGCTTCACATTGAGGTAAGATTAGTATTTTCTCATCTCAGCAGGAAATATTGTCTAATTCCTCTTACATATAGGCTTTAGATGGTTTGAATTATTTTACAAAGGCAAGCCGGAACATCTCTTTGGTTTTATTTTTATCAAAATAAATTTTCCAGAGATGATTCAACTCAAATTTTTAAAAAATAATAATGCATCCAAGGAACTCTAGGAACAAATTTTTTCTTTTCTTTTTCAAATGTGCATCTGTTTCAGAGATCCCACAACCACCCTCGGGTTGGATGGATCTCTAGAAGATTGCTGTCAGTATAACTGATTATACTCACAGCCAATGTTTATTACAGCAAACGATCCAAAGTAAAAATAAAAATGAAAATAAAATGGCCTGTATTGCCCAAGTTCTAAAGACGTTAATTGCCATCTCCTTAGTCCATCTTTATGAAGGAGACACAAGACGCTGTGCTTAACAACTAGTTTATAACTTCCTGCAAATTTAACCATCAGCTCTTGTGATTTGATACAAGCAAACTTCACTGATGTTTTCTTATCCTCCATAAGCAGTTACAGATTTTGCAGACCCACGCTTTCTATTCCAAATTTACCTGACTTGGTTTTCATGTCTGAATTTTTAGTCTGCAGTTCTCATGATACTTAAAGTCTTCTTTGTAGACTGAGACTTACTTTCATTATTTTGCTAGTAGAAGCATCTTCTTCCACCAGAAGTGACATACTGAGATGTTATGCTACTACTTCAAATATGTAGTCTAACAATGATTCTTAAATGTATTACTGCCTGGGTCCATTTAAAAATAACAGATAAGACATTTTCCTTTTTATTCATCATTATTTTATGCATATTGAGTTGATTTTTTAAAAGTTCTTTACATTTTAGCATAAATAATTTTGAAACTACGTATGTCTCATTGGAAAATATAACCTATTCTGTTATTATTTTATTGTCAATAAAACCACAATCTTAACATTAGTACTTGATAAATTGGGTTGGTTTTAATTTTTATGATGATACAAGTAATAATCCTAGCTCTAACTACCATTGATTATGTGATTAGTACTATTGAGTCATTAACATACTGAATATTAAACTATTAAGGAAATCTGAATGTAGTTTGAATGATTTTGATAGACTGACTGGACTGAAGTAGATACAGTTAGAAAAATAAATGAACATTACAGGAAAGAGTATTTGAGCTTATTTCAAATATTATTTCAAGTATGCATTACATACTTGAACACAGATATAGAAAGTCAGAAAACAATGTTTCTAATGTTTTAGGTGGTTGAAGTCATAAAATATACAGACAATATTTTGTAAAAAGCAGGATGGTCAAATGCAAAATAAAAATCATTGTTTATAAGGCATGTTGAACATTATCAGCTCTAAATAAATATGTTCAAAGTTTAGTTTTTCTTATCATGGGAAATGCCTAGGTGGAGATACAAAGAAAAATTAAAGGGCTAGTGGATAGGCTCAGAAGCAATTACTAAAAATTATGGAGGCTGAGAAATCCTGCAATAGCACGTCTGCAGCTGGACACACTGGGATGCTTGTAACATGGCTTAAATCCAAGTCCAAAGGCCTTAGGACCAGGGCAGGTGATGGTACCTCAGTTTGAGGTTGAAGGCCTGCGCATCCTAGAGCCACTAGTGTAAGACACAAAGTTCAAAGCCTAGGGAGCATGGAGTCCTGTTGTTTAAGGATGGGAAAGAAAGAGTGTCTCAGCTCCAGGAGATATATGAGAGTTGTCCAGAAAGTATCCTGCCATGTGATATGAAAAATAGAGACGTGCATGGCTTCGTACTTTCTGGACAGTTGTCTATAGAGATTAATCTTTTCTCTGTTGTTCTCTTTGGGCCCCCAGCTGATTGGATGGTAAGCCTGACCACATTGAGGGTGGATCTTTCCCATCTAGTCTACTCAGACTCACACGCTCATCTTCTCTGGAAACATTCTCCTGGACACACTCCAAAACAATTCTTCATCAGGTTTCCACATATTATTTAATTAAGTAAGGCTGATAACTAAAATTAGCCATCACATTTTGTTAGATGTGGAAACATGAGAAATTGTTAAGGTTCACTTTTGATTGTGGAGGATAAGAGCATTATAAATAAGAGATGTAAATAAAAGAGTTATGACTTGAACTGATTAAATTTATGCCTTACTTCTTGAAATTTAAAAAAAAATGGTGAGTTTTTCAGAAATGGACCTACATAGGAGGAGTCTTGATGGAATAATTCATTCAGACCTAGGCCAAGAGGAGAAGACCTGTCAACAGACAGGAAGTAAAATGAACATAAAGCAGATTAAAATTGGATTTGCTTTTGAGTTTCTGTTTTTAATCAAATGTCTTCCAGAATACTGGATGTGTATTAGCCTATATTCCTTATTGTACTGTGCTGGGAGTTACTTTTAGTGAATCAAATTTAATATCCTAGAACTTACTTTTGACTAAAAACAATCACAACTCCCTATTCCATCTTCTTACAAGAAAGAAAAGTTGTTTTGTGTTATGTTGAAATGTCAGATTCACTGCTAAACTTAACTACAGAGGTGTGACAACTAATTTCATGAACTTGCCACTGTGCACTTACATTACCAGCACAGTACAAACAACTAGGTAAAATTATATAACCTTCGTATATCAGCGTCTCACAGTTTTGTTTGTGTCAACATGTAGTGTTGTCTTATTGAGAGGTGGTTCATTATTATTGTTGCATGTTTTTGTGTGTCCTTGTGAGAATGTCAGGGCTTGGAATCAGAGCAATGAACAAACATTTATACATTTCTTGTTAAATTTGGCAAGAGTGGATGTGAAATCAGGACATGTTAATCCAAGTTTATGGGGATAACACCATGAAGAGGGCAGCAGTGTACAAATGCATTAGATGTTTTTCTGTGGGAAGAGAAAATGTCAAACATAAAGAAAGGTCAGTGTGGCCAATAATGAGCATAACTGACAAAAACATTGCAAAAATTGTTAAATTGTGCTTCAAAATCACCAGCTCACAGTGGGAAGCATAGCAGACCAAGTAAAGTTCAATAGAGAAACAGGAAAACATTAACTAAAACTAGTGGCCAACAATCCATAGCTCTTGCATCACAAAAATGTACCAACTCACACAGTACTCTCTACTCTATTTGGGGGTCTTTAGCCAATAAACAAATAGCCGTATTAGAATATTCCCCCTACTCACCTATTCTAACCCCCAATGACTTTTTTCTTTACCCAAAGAAAATGGAAATATTGAAAAGAAGGCATATTGATGACATTCAGAACATTAAGGGTAACACAACAGCTTTGATGACCATTCCAGAAAAAGAGTTCTAAAATTGTTTTGAAGGGTGAACTATCTGCTGGCATCAGTGCCTATCTTCACAAGGGGAGCACTGTGAAGGTGACCATAGTGATATTCAGCAAAGAGGCATGTAGCACTTTGTCTAGGACGAGTTCACCAACTTAATCATCAGACCTCATATATCACCTACACAACTCCACACAAAGACCAGATGGTCAAACACTGTCTTCTAAGAAGAAATTCAGTTGCTGTTATTCCATTTGAAACCTCTTTTCTGTTAGTAATTCTGAAAAGAAAGAAAAACAGATAAATAAACAAGCAAAAAAAGCCTGGCACTGATTTAGAAAATTTCTTCTTTCTCTCAGTCTTCTTTTCCAGTCAGATTACTTCCTCCACACAACTGACATAAGAAAGGTTGAATCCTGCAAATAGCAGAAAACTTCTGCTCAGGGACAGCTGTCTCTGCTGTCTTAGACGAGACAACATTCTTCATATACCTTACTAGAACCTTTCAGTATTTGTTTTACTAAAATATATAACAAAAGCAAAGAGCAAACTGATTTATTTGATGATGTTACTCACTGAATGTGTATGTTTCCCTAAAATCTCTGGGGGTTAGTTAAAAACAACATCAAATGGGATGCTGTGTGCTCCCATTTTCTATTTCAAAGTCCATACACATCAACCTTTTCTTATTATTTTCATCTAACTTACTTTTTGTCAAAGAAAGTCCAAGCTAAAGAACAAGAAAGTGCATATTCACAAAATACAATGTAATTTTGTATAAGAAACTACTTTATGATTTGTGTGAGAATTGTGAACACTAGAGCCACTACCACAGAAATCCTAGTACTTGTGTAAGTATTGAAACAGACATTTTCTTTTTTGGTCCTTACAATTTCTGTCTCTGTGGAAGTATTACTTTTTATATGCCTGGACATGTTAGTTTCTAAGTCCCATTTCTTCTAATAGTATCTCTAATGCTGTCTTTTAAAAAATGAAATATATGTGTAGCCTGACTTGTTATCATTGTCAACTACACAATCTCACCATTATGATTCCAATCTCAAGATTATTGCTCTGTCTTCTAGCTCCATGATCCAGCGAAAATTCAGAAAAATGCATATGTCATGATTTGGAAAAAACAATGATAGTGACAATAAAACATAAACCGAATGGAAACTATATATGCCTGAGCCCCCCCCAATTTTTCATAGGCGATGTGCATCCATTGCACATGATTTTATGCAAACCCAAAAAACAGACTCTCAATAATCATAGTTAAAATTGCATCCAACGCTCTGTGTATCTTGCTGAGCTATCATATAATATTGCACTTGCAGTTTCCCAAACTATTTTTTATCCAGTTGGACTTAAAATACTGCTCTAGTCTGCCTTTATTCCTCCAAAGTGACACCTTGAAAGTGATGCCTTGTGTGTTATAGAAGATGGACTAAAAGTATATTCAATAAACTGTCTGTCTAATTTATAACACGTACATCATCATCTGGGGACAGTGTGCAATAAGGCAAAAAGTGAAGAAATAAATAGTGCTTCTGGCATTTCAGAGTGTGTGCAAGGTTTTGAAGCCTGTGGGACTATATTTTGTTAGCTCTTTGCAGCTGAATCTCAAGAACTTGTTGGATTTTAAGCCTCCCCTGTCCTCTACAATTTGTGCTGTGTTACACAGCTATCTTGGAACTATTTGCTACCAAATTTTAGTTTGTTTTGCTTCCAGTGTTTCAGAAGTAGTCCTCAAATACGGTATGGATTTGGAAAACAACATGCAATTTCTTCTTATAACATAATCACTGTCTTTATGAAAACTGCTTGCTTATTTTTCAAGAAAAAAAAAAATTTACCTGCTTGTTAACTGCACACTACCCCTGAACAAGGATATATGCTTGATTCTAAGCCAAGCCAATAGATGAATCAAGTTCTATTGGGATACTTTAATTCATAGAAAACTGTAGATGGGTCTTAAAATAATACATAGGTAAAACTCATTGTATACCAATGATAGCTATTTTATTAATCAATTGGAGTGAAAATATAATAAATCAGTGCCTTATTCAAGTTCATAATACTCAAAATAACATATAATATATTGTCTCTAATAGAAACTTGGTAATCATTTATCATATCAATATAAAATTCCATTTCAAATGCAAAATATATTTAAAGTCAATTTCATAAAATTTGGAGCAATAACTCAATACTATATTGACATATTACATATCCAAGCAGAATTTAAGAATCTAATAAAATTAATTATTGTAATATTTTAATCATTTGAAATATGAAACATTAATTAGTTACAAAAATATACATAGTAAAAATAATGTGATAAACTTTTTAAGAAGTTACCAAAATTTTTATGATCATATATGCTCTTTGTAAAAATCTGATATTACATTTGAAAATATAACTTAAATTAGGTGGCACCTGAGGCTCAAGGAGTAGGGTGCCAGCCCCATATACTAGGGGTGGCAGGTTCAAACCCAGCCCCAGCCAAAAACTGTGAAAAAATAAAATAAAATAAAAATATAACTTAAATTATTTTGATCTTTTACTTCACTCTTACTTTTGATTTAGACTTTTAAAAATGGCCTATATATAAGGACTGTATTTCTTGATATTTCCAATTGATTGAGGATTTACTTTGGGTTATAAATTCAACCTTCCTTTTTGGGAGAGAAATACTTTATGATTCTCTATTCACTTTCTGACATGTAAGTTGTAGCCATAAAAAGGAATAGAATTATTGCCCTCAGGTAAATGTCATATTCTGTGACCACATTTTCAGAATGTAATAAAGATTCTACAAAAGAATAATGTAAAATGTAGGGGATGTGCTTATTCATAAACTAAGCTGAAATAATGGTTTAACATAGTGTTGTTCATGGGAAATGTGATAGCAATGATATAGTCCTTTCATGTTATATGCATTGTAAATATTAAAATATTTTAAATACTGATGCCATCTTTAGAGAAGATAAAAGTTTAATTTTTTCAAAATGAAATTAATTTGGAAATTGTTTTTGTAACCTGTAAATTTTGCCTTATATTTATTTATTTATTTTTCAAGAAGAGCAAATGTTACGATTTTTTTTTAATTAAAAGGTTAAAAACCATTACCCTTAACATAACAAACTCCTAACCTATTTTTTCTAAACTACTTAGATTAAAAAGGAATATTGATTTATATTATTATATATCAGTAAATATACATCCAGAAGAAAAAAATCAACAAAGTTCTCACTAAATGTCATAGCGTTAGTTAGATCTGATAATATATTGCCCCACCCTAATGCAACCATGCTATTTTTCCTCGTGTTTGCTGACAAATTTGAGAGTAAAGAATTCCCACCTACAGTAGGTGGTTGCTGCTGTAGCCAAGGTAGATGGTTGCAGAAATGTATGCATTGTTCTAATTCAGACAGAAAGCATGGAGGGTAGTGCAATGTGCTTTATTCAGCTCACGAAGGTTGGTGAGCTACATCTCCCTTTATCCAGTTCCTGGCAGCTGGAGCTGAGCTACATAGATTGTCCACAATCTGTGATCTGTCCTCTGCACAAGGGAAAGGTCCTCTGCGTCTTTCCACCCAGAAGGGAAAGGTGGCAGAATGCCAAGCAGCAGATCCATGACCATGACATCTCTGTGCACGGTTATGACTGCCTAGGAGCACAGGGGGCCTCTGGCAAGGCCAGGCCTGAGAAAGCCCAGACAGCTTGTCTAGTCCCACACCCAAACCTATGGGCAACAAAGTCCAAACATCTTTCTTCCTACAAGAAAGTTGTTGGGAGACAAATAGGTGATAAAGCTATAATTTCAAAAGCAGGTTTTCAGAAAGATATTGATCTGTATTTTCTAATAAAATTTATAAAATTTTACTTTAAGAAGAAAAAGAACGTTGTTGTCTCTTCATGGTCATTGGTTTTATGCATCCCTCTCTCTCTCCTTTAACTAATAAAACATACAGAAAATAGTTATTGCTGCTTTCTTCAGCCTCCTAAGTCTTTCCCAACTTCATTTTTAGTAACCTGGAATCATAGGAGGAAGGGAATTCTGGGAAATGTAATCTCAGCATAACCAAGTTGAAATCGAATCTAGCACAAATGCATTAAAATACTGACTCTTAAAGATATTAGTGATTATGAATCATTCAGAAGTCTCTTGGGACCCAGTACCTGTACATGAGCAAGTTCCCTTTCCATGAAGTAGGGTAATTGTCACTACACTGAAGCTCTAGACTCTGTGCCCAAGATTCCCTTGAGAAGGAACGTGAGGCCGTCAATCAGCCACCAGCTCAGTGAATCTGAATTCAGTGGCATGAAATGACTAAAAACTAAGTAAAGTCTCTCCAGTAGAAGTTGGTAGGAGGACAGAGGAAGGAAAGTGTTGAATGAGTTCAGTTCATTGGCAACTGAATTAATTTTTTGGATGCAGCAGTAGTAATGATTGTATCAACAGGTTTTATTGTCCAGAGTTCCTTGCTTATGGCAGCTGAAATACAATTTTTCCTGTGTGTATCCTAAACCAGGGTATCTTCATGTAACCTTGAGAGAAGAAAGCCTTGTTCTCACACTGATACCAAAGGCCACATAGCATCTTTTCTTCTGCAATTATTTGTGATATATTTGTTTTATTTCAATATTATACTTCAACATTATTATTTTCAAGTTTTTTATTGAACCATAACATGCATACAGAAAAATGTACCTGCCAAAGAGTTTAGCTTTTATCCTCATTTGCACATATCGGAAGGACATTGCCAGTACAATAAGGGTCAGACTCACACACTTAGCAACTCATGCTTAAGGCCAGCAAACTTCCTGTCTTGTAATGACAGGAATTTATTCTTCCACTTTTTGATTTTTGGATTAGTGAAATCCTTGCATATATATGTTTCAATATCTTTTGTTTACCATCATATTTTAAAGTGTTCCAAATTGTTCAGTGGCCATAGTTAATTTATTTTCTTTGAAAAATTATAATCAAATTATAATTGTACTATTGGATAAATAATAGTACAGTCATTTATACATGTATCTTCTCTTGACCATTGAGGAATTGTCATGTTTTGGCTATTAAATCTTATGAACATCCCAGTGCATATCTTTGGTAAAAATCACATTCATATTCTGGTTTATTTTTCTACAAATGAAATACAAGGTCACAGGGCATGCATATGTTGATCTGTAGTTATTACCCTCAAGTAATTTTCAAAATTGATTCTTCCTGTGTTCCACTTGTACGAGTTATATAAAGTTGGTTAACTGTGTTCTTCATGTGTACTATAGCCTTACTGATACTTTGCCCAATGTTCTATCTTCTGTTGAGGAAAGTATTGATATAGACTTGACTATGTTTTAAATTTTTTCAATTTGTACTTTACGTAGATAATGCTTATGGATTTAGAATAGGGAGTTCTTCATAGAGGATTGATTCCTCCACTATTATGACATTTCCTCATTATCTCTAGAATGCTTCTTGCCTTGTACACTCTCAGAAACTCAGCTGGGTTCAGAAAGCAGAGCTTCCATATGTTGGAGTAGCTGATTAAGACCAAAAAACAAAACAACCAAACCCTTTACATATCACAATAGTACATACAAGTAAGAGGCTAAGCCAGAGGAAACACTGATCTCTGCTGCCCCTTCTGCATGCCTATCCCAGACCAGCTCCACTTGTTCCCACTGAGAGTTGTGGGTAGTTCTGCACAGACATTCCATCACTGCCAAGGAAGCCACAAACAAAAGGCTTCTGTAGTCTAATGAACTTGGAGGCTACTTGGGGGATTTAGAGGTGAAGATTAAAGAGTAAGAAAGTACTGGGTATTGACATACCACAGAGATAACATAGGTTTGATTCCAGATCATCATAATAAAGTGAATATCTCAATAAAATGACTCAGATAGATTTTTTGCTTTTCTAATGCATAGAAAAATTATACTATAGTCTATTCTGTGGAAAATAGCATTTTGTCTACAAAAAGGGCATAATAGTTAAAAATACTTTATTGCTAAAAATGGTAATGATTATTTGAGCCATCATTGAGTCATAATATTTTTGTGGGTGGAGAGTCTTGGCTCTGAGCTGATGAGTGATCAGAGCGCTGGTTGCTGAAAGATGATGGCTGAGGAAATTTCTTTTATTGTTTTAATTTCAGATTAATATAAGGGCACAAATGATTAGGTCACATTGTTTGCATTTTTTAGGAAAGGTCCAAGTTGTCGTTGAGCCCTTCACCCAGGAAGTGCGCCATATCTACCCCTACATTTTGACCACCATATGAAAGCACACGAAGACCCCTCTTCTCCCTGCCTTTTCCCTTCCTCTCCCCGCTTAAATTTAATTTTGCTTTTCTCTCATGTGGGGTGTGGCCATTTCTTAAAATAACAGTGAAGTTTGCCACATCCATTGACTCTTCCCTTCACTAAAGATTTCTTGTAACATATGCTGTTTGATAGCAGTTTGCCCATAGTAAACCTTTCAAAATTATAGTTAATTTTCTCAAACCCTTCTTGTCACTTCAACAATGTTCATAGTATCTTGATCAGAAATCTCTATCCTATGTCAAGAAGCCACTTTCTTTGCTTATCCTTAAGAAGCAACTCCTGTTCCATTCAGGTTTGACCTTTATGTTGCAGCAATTCAGTCACATCGTTAAGCTGCACTTCTAATTCTAGTTCTCTTGCTATTTTTACCACATTTGCAGTTCCTTCCTCCAGTCAAGTCTTAAAACCCTCACGTTATCCATGTAGGTTGAAATCAGCTTGTTCCAACTCCTGTAAATGTTGCTATTTTGACCTCCCACCATGAATCACAAATGTTCATAAGGTTATGTAGAATGAAGAAAACTTTCCAGAAGGTTTTCAATTTACTTGGCCCAGGTCTATTAAAGGGATCACTATCTATAGAAGTTATAGCCTTACAAAATGTATTCTTTAAAAAGACTTCAGAGTCAAAATTACTTCCTTACTCATGGAAATTAGAATGGATGTTGTGGTGAGAGACATGAGAACATTTCCTTTTGTGTCTCCACCAGAGCTCTTGGGTGACCAAATACATTTTCAATGAGCAGTAATATTTTGAAAGAATTTTTTTTCTGAGTAGTAGTTCTCAAGAGTGAGCTTTAAAATATTCAGTGCACCATGCTTTATAAAGATGTAATGTCACCCTGACTTTGTTGCTCCATTTCTAGAGCATTAGTAAAATAGATGTAACATAATTCTTAAGAACCCTAAGTTTTCAGAATGGTAAAGAGCATTGACTTCAGCCGAAATTCACCATCTGCATTAGCCCTTAAAAAGAGGGCCAGCTTATCCTTTGAAGGTTCAAATCCAGACAATGAGTTTCCTCTAACTATAAAATCCCCAGATGGCATCTTTTTCCAACACTAGGCTATTTCATCTATATTGAAAATCTGTTACTTAGTGTAGCCACCTTGATCAAAGATGTAACCTGGATCCCCTGAATAACTCACTACAGCTTCTACGTCAGTACTTGTCACTTCACCTTGCATTTTTATGTTATGGAGATGGCTCCTTTTCTTTCTTTCTTTCTTTCTTTTTTTTTTTAATGGAGTGGCCATGATTTTATTTGACTTTGAGTTAAGGAGAATGTTATGTTAATATGCAATTATTAAGTCACAGGGAACATAGAATGGCAGTCTGACCCCCTCACTTGCCAACATTTACCATATTTCCTTGATACTCTGAGACCTAGTAAGAAGGCTTGAGATAGAAGGATATTGGGCTGATGTCAGAAGAATCCTTTTCTTAAATTTAATGCATCCATCTGTTAGCTTCCAAGTTTTCTTTTGCAGCTTCCTCATCTCTTCCAGCCATCACAGAATTGAAGAGCATTAGAGCTTTTCTCTGGATCAGGCTCTGTCAAAAAAGAATGTATTGGCTGGTTCAATCTTCTATCCAGACCACCCAAATTTTTTTCTGTATCAGCAATAAGGCTTGTTTTTCTTTTTTATAATTTGTGTGTTGATATGAGTAACATTTTTAATTTTCTTCAAGAACTTTTTTGTTGTTGTTTTCACACATTAGCTGTTTGTCAAAAGAAGCCTACTTTCCATTTTATCTTAGTTTATAAAATGCTCTCTCCTCAGCATAACGATTTTTGGCTTTTATTTTAAATGCAACGCTTTCTTTCTCTTAAACACTTGGAGACCATTGTAGGGTTATTAATTTTCAATATCATTAATTTCTCAGGGGATGATGAGGCCTGAGGAGCGGGAGAGAGATGGCAGAAATCACCTGTCAGTGGAGAAGTTGGAACACACACTACATTTACCAGTTAAATTTGCTGTCTTCTTTGGCACGCCAGAACAATTACAATAGTAACATCAAAAATCACTATTTAAAGATCACTATAATATATATTACAATAATAGTAATAATCAAGTTAGAAATACTGCAATAATTTAAAAAATGTGACAAAAATACCAAGTGAGTACATGCTGTCCAAAACGTGCTGCCCATAGGCTTGGTTGAGAAAAAGTTGCCACAAATTCTCCATTTGTAAAATACAGTATCTGCAAAGCATAATAAAATAAAGCAAAATGAAAAAAAATATGCCTGTCCTGAAGCAACCCTGAGAAAGATATTAAGTCCCATCCCCTTCTACATAAAGAGGCCTCAGCAGAGACACCTCAGAAAGGCCCTAGTCAAAGTCCCCAGATAATGAGGCTTCCAAATGTCATTGAAAGGTTCTTGGAACCTGCAACTTTAAGCAAAAGTATGCATAACAAAACTGATTTCTTTTTTTCTTACCAACAGCATAAGGAAACAAAGTTAAAGGAAACAATAGTATTCAAGGACCTACTAAATGATGTTTCCCTTTAAGTCAATTTCCAAGAACCTGTCAACAGTGAGGACTTGCTTATGGTGGGGCCTGAAAACTTGTACCAAAGTTTGGTACAGCAACCAGGATCCTTGAGTACCTGATTTAATATACTGTGTAATATTTTCTCTTTTGTTCTTTGATTCATATTTACTTGGTATCTCTCTTCTTCCATTATACTTTCAAGTTTTCTGTGGGCTTTTAATTGAAGTGTATCTTCTTTTCCCAAGTTGGATTTATAAACACACACTGACATTCTCACTCTATTACTTAAACTTTTTAGTTCAATTATACCTCATATGATTACTCATCGTTTATACGCATGTATTCTTTGACTACTATCTTTCAGTTAATTTTCTATTTGTCTCTTTTGTTTTGTAGTTTCTTACCTCACCTTTGCCGGCCTCTGTATTAATCTATAATGTGTTGTTTTTCAATTTTTTTCACTCTATAAAATTGTAGTTTATACAACATGTTTAATCTTCCTTTTGAATGTTCCATGGAGATGGCAATATACATCTTTGATGGGTTATAATCTAATACAGTGATTGTTATTAATTATCCCTTAAAAAAATGGATTTTTCTCCCTGACTGCCTTTATTTATTCATTTTGTATTTAGCATTCAACCCTCTTACTGTGATGTGTGTAGGCATAATTTTTTATACTTATTCCCCTCGGTATTTACCATGCTTCTGGAATCTATTTATGTTGCATCCATTTTGAAAAATTCTCAATCATTATTATTTTAAGTATCGTTTTTACAATTTCCATACTCTCTTCTCCTATGTGGCTCCAATTTCAAAAATGCTTCATCTCATCATCCTTCTCTCTCTGTCTCTCTGATAGGTGGGGGTGTCTAACTTCTGCTTACACCCCACTGATTCATGTTCACATTGACTACTTGCCTGTCTTCCAGTTTATTACTGTATCTTCTTCTGCATCTAATATGCTTTTAAACTATTTTAATGGCATCTTAACTTCAGATATTCTCATTCTAATTTCCTGCATTTCTGATTAATAATTTTATAGGCTCTAATTCTCTGGTTATTTCCTTCTAATTTTCTCTGTCCTTCTCCAAATAGCTTGACCATATTACTTATAGTGCTCCTAAAGTTCTAACTAGCGAACATCAAGGTGTGGATCTTTCATAAACTTCTTTATATATTTTTTAAAACTCTATCGCACTCTCTTTTGGTATACCTGGTTACTTTATTACTGGGATTTTATTGTGTTTCAAAAGTACAGAGTCTCAAATGACAGTATCCTCCCCACCCCCACCGCAGTGTCAGGAAGTCATCCTGCTAGTCAGACGTTGTGGTTTCTGAACATCTTAATTAAATCATGAATCGTACTAAGTATAGGTTGAAGTCTTTGCCAGAATTCAGCAACTGTCCTAAGAGAAAGATTAGTCAAATCCCTGAGGATCCCTTTTTCCTCCAGACTTCTGCTCGTTTTTCCATCCCTTTGCTTTAGTTTTTGCTCAAACTCTCAGCCTTCAGCCTTTGTGAAATGGCTGCAAACATCAAAGGACCTCTATGAGGTCCTCTTCTCTGTGGTTCTGTGACACCTACAGTCCTCAGTGGCTCAACACTTAAGGGTGACTTTCTAATATATTCTCTGTTTTATTCAGCATTCCTAGTCATTGCTGAACAGAATATGGGAAAGATATCAACTGATCTCACCTGAAAATCAAGTTTCTCATCCAGAAACTTTTTGATATCAAGTTTTGGAGGTTGACTTGCTCCCTACTTAAACTACAACATACCATTTAGATGGTCAGCTTGAAGAAAGATTCCAATTACTATGTTTTAAAATAATTACTGTGAATCTCATGAGACCACACTCTGAATACCACTAAAATCTAACTACGCTTTGAGGGAGATATCACTAGGTTTAGAGATTTTAAGAACACTTTGCAACAAATAATAAGATGAGATTGAAGAGGAATGTAATTTCCAATCTTTGTGCCCCATCTTGCCTCTCAGATCATAAGAAGTAAAAGTTATGACCAAACATTCTAAAATTAAACTAAAATCTTTGCTCTTTAAAAAGCAATCTTTTCTAGAAGATAAAGGTTACTCTCATTATATTTTATTTTCAAGTAACAGCACCATTATTTTTAGAGTCTTAATGTCTGAGAAAGTATCAGAATATTAAGAAATCTTTCCTTTCTCAATAATTTCACTACTATTATTCAGCTTTACTGTGTGTAGCTTCTTGTTATATCTACTGTATTTTCTCATATGTTCCCAGTTAAAATAAACTTCTATAAGTTTAAATTTCAGCCTAAAAATTAAGAAATAAACTTATGTTGGTTATTATAATGGCAAAACCTGATAGTTATCCCTGTCTACAAATCCAATAAAAATGTTAATTGGTAAGCCTTCCATCCCTATTTACTGAAATATTTCTGGTCATGGAAAAAACTCTAAATCTAAGTTCGGATCCAACACTTAAGGATTTGCTCTTACTCTTTCTGCTTTTAATTCATGATAGAACATTCCTGAAAAACAGGTTGTGTTTGTGCTCATAAAATGTACTATTCTTTGCCAGCTTTGTTAACTTAAGGTGTTCTTAAATTATTCCCCAGAAGTAAAATCTGCCTGATTCTCTGATTTCTTATCCTTTTGGACTGGATACCAGAAGTTATTCTCCTCACTTTACTGGGGGAAATCTCCCAAATCTCTCAGTCAATCGCTCTCTCTCCTTATTCTTTTTTGCTTTCTTCCTCTACTTCTCCCTCCTCCTTCTAGTAACCTATTAATTATCATCTCTCTCATTTTCCATACTTACAGATGTAGGCGATGTTTTCCTCCAAACCACATTAACTAGGAAGAAATATAGCATGAAAAGTCTGATTCAAGAATAGCCATTGGTTGTCAGTAAAATCGTGGAATAGGAAGCTCCAGACCCTCCATCCCGATGAAGACATAGATTTAACAATACAAGTACCTTTTGTGACAACCCTAGAAATGAGGCAAGAAGATTTTGCATCCCAAGCAATTACAAAACTAGCTGCATCACTGCTTGTAAGGCATTGCACGCACTCACTCACCAAAGCCCTTCCCTTTGGCTTCAGAATCCAGCCAGGGGAGAAAACTCAACTCCCAACTTCTTCCTCATGGAGAAAGAGAAGGATAGAGTGAAACAGGTGTCTGACATTCCAGCTTCTTGAGGGATACCCAATGGGACGTTTTTGAGAACAAAAATAGCTAGGGGCTTGAAGCTCAGAAGACCTGTCATGCAGCAGACAAAGGTTGGCACAGCTTGGCAGCTCCCCCAGGGGCAGATAGGGAGGGAAGAGTAGGAAAAGGGAGAAAGAGATTGTCCCAAATTGCAGCTTATCAGAGGGCTTCAGGAAGGACGGTTTCTGTCATAGCTGTCTTGGAGACTGACAGGACTTAGCATACTCTATTTGCTTGGGGGTTGATAAAAAGAAAAACTAGTTGGGAGGCATACAGCAGAGGCAGAGGGCCCACAGTAGTACAGACAGACACCGGAGGTAGCAAGAAACATGAGCACCCGAAGAAAGAAAAAGGCAAACTCTGCATAACTGGGAATGTACATAAACTAATCCCCAGAACATACTTCCACAGAAAAGGCTGGAGAGGCCCTCAGAATCTCTAACTGGGCTGGCTGATGAGGGTCTTCCCCTGTTTGAAGTTAGTTCACAAAGACAGAGGTAGTTGTTTATTTTAAACACATCTCTCTCTCTTTCATATATATATATATATATATATTTTTTTTTTTTTTTATTAAATCATAGCTGTGTACATTAATGCAATCATGGGGTAAAATGTGGAGGTTTCATATACAATCTGAAATAGTTTCATCAAACTGGTTAACATAGCCTTCATGGCATTTTCTTAGTTATTGTGTTAAGACCTTTATATTCTACATTTAGTAAGTTTCACCTGTACCCTTCTAAGATGCACCGTAGGTGTGGGCTCACACATATATCTCTTGAAAAAGTCATATAAAGAAATAGAGAACATAGCTCAAAGGCACAAAATAAATCTCCCAAAAATAATCCTAAAGAAATTCAAATATTTCACCAAAAATAAAATCAACTATATAGTTGATCAGTAGACTTAAGGGATTAAACAATGTGCATAGAAACTTAAGTGTTCTTACTTTATTTCTAAATAAAATATTTACTATATTTTATTTAAATTTTAGTTCTTCATTGTACACGGTGGCTCATACTTGTAATCCAGTGTTTTTCAACCTTCCTTATCTCATGGTGTATTTGAACCTGTAGTTAAATTTCCACAGCACACTTAAATTATGTTGATAAAAAAAAAGAGTAAAAGGGAAATACACTTACTGTGTTTTGAACTTCTGTCAAAAATAATTTAATTAATAATCTTCATAAATTTCTGCAGCACACGTAACATCCTCTTACAGTACACTGGTTGAAAATAACTATTGTAATCCTAGCATTTTGGGATTCCAAGGTGGATGGATTGCTTGAAGTCAGGGGTTCAAGACCAACCTGAGAAATATAGCAAGACCTCATCCCTATAAAAAATAGACTAATGAGCAGAGCATGGTGGCATGTGTCTGTAGTCCCAGCCACCTGGGAGCCTGAGTCAGGGGGACTATTCGATCCCATGAGTTTGAGGTTTCAGCAGAGTGAGATCCTATTTCAAAAAGCAATCTTAGTTCTTTATAAATAATCTAAATACAGATATTTTCAGCAAAATTGCTAAAAGACTTTCATTGCATTATTATATATCTGAAAAGTTCACAGAATTAAGCTGTTAAAGTAAGATGTCATTTTCATGAAGAAAATCCTAGAGGCTGGAGAAATACAGTGACTAAAACATGTTTTACTATTCGTTTAGATTTCAAAACCTTATACTCTATTGAGATTTTGCAGAGAAATAATACATCTTTTTTTACCTTACCATACTTAATAACAAAAAAAAAACCATAAGCATAATTATATAATGCTACAAATCTAAATAAAATTCTAAAGAAATTTTAAAATTCTAAAAAATCTAAAGAAATTTTAATATACTCTAGTCCAAATAAAAATCAACAATAATGAAATCAAGAAGTTAAAATCTGTATAAATAAAATTTTAAAAATCACAATAAATAAATATGTAGGGAAAATTTAATTAGAACTGTGTTATAAACTTTAATGTACTCAAAACTGTACTCTTCATACAAACCGTATGATGAAAATGTATTTTATATGTGTACATGTGTATATACAGTAGATGTATATATATATTTTTTTTTTAAAAAAGATTAAAAAAGAACAATGTAAGCATTCTACCATGAAATGGAGAATCACATAACAAATAGAAGTGTGACAAGTAAGCAAAAGTATATTTCAAGCTAAAGATAGTTCCTTAAAATATCTATTGAAATAAGTAATGAAATTAAACATGCTCAAAAAGGAAATAAATTATTTAAAGTGAAGAAATAATGTAACATTATCTATTAAAACTTAAACACCTGAAGTTCTTAACTGCTGAAAGTAAAAGAGTTTACTATTTTAACTGAAACCTCTTTGCCTACTTGCCTGGCAATTAGAGGTCCATTATATATATTATATATATTATTGTATATAATAAATGTATCCTGCTTTGTAAACTTTCTCACTCTGTAAAGCTATCTTTCTCTTCTTCAATAAACTTTGTTTCATGCTTGCCTTAAAAAAAAAATGAGACAAATAATGACAATTTTAATTTTGAGTGACAAAATTTATAGAAATAAATTGTTGGATGGGATAGAATGATTCTTTGTTAATGAGTAATATTAAACCATTATTGCTAGAAATGTATAATATAAGAAGTTTTAATATTTGTCTTAATACACATATTGAAGAAACTAAAGAATTAGATTTACAAAAAATATATGAAGAAAATAACAGCATATGTGAGGGCCAATGTGTCATACAATTACTTTGTGTTTTTATTTCTATAATGTGGCTTCATTTAATCCTGTATAAGAATTTTACCAACTTAGATTAATCAATCAATTAATAGTTTATTCATTAATGCATAAACTAAAAGATTGATCAATTAAATAATATTTTTCAAAATACTCAAAGAAAACCAACTCTTTTACAGGAAATGTGAAGTTTAAAAATGCTTTAAAAAAAAAAAAAACCCTTGTTTGTTGCTAAGGAGCTGCAGAAATGTGATTGACAAGATGCCAAGGAAAAATTGTTCGGTGAGACTACACATATCCCTTAGCGGGAGACACTGACAGATCCTAGTACTAACAATGTTTGCTAGTAAATTTTATAGTTCTTTCCTGTTTATTCCAGTCAATTATTTTATAGGCATTGAGAAATTGATGCCTAAGTTTATATGGAAAGTCAAAAGACCCAGAATACCTAAAACAATTTTGAAACAGAAGAATAAAGTCAGAGGACTAACACAACTTGACTTGAAAATTTGTGATAAATCTATAGTAATCAAAATAGTGTGGCATTGGTAAAAAAAGAAAAAATGGACAAGTGTATCAATGAATAAAATATAAAACCCAGAAATATTTAAAAATATATATTTTTCCTATGCCACATAGCTTTATCATGTTTAATCTACTTGGTAAGAATTTACATTGTTATTGGATACATTCTTCTTTGTATCCAAAATAATTTTTTTTACATCTATGAAAATATGCTTATTTTGTCTCTCTCTTCCATACTATCTGGAGACTCTAGGCAGTTTCTTCTGAATTTACAGCCTCAATTCCCTAATGCCGTGATCTCCACCAATACAAAAGATTAGCTGCCCTAACTCTTTTTTTATTTTATTTTTTTAATTAAATCAAAGCTGTGTATATTAATGCATTTATGGGGTACAATATGCTGGCCTTGTATACAATTTAAAATACTTACAACAAACTGGTTAACATAGCTCTTTTCTTTTTGTTAATTATTTTGGTTCAATAGAGGTAAATATAACAGTTAACCATTACAGAAGCTTATTATATGCCAAATATAATTCCAAAGATGTTCTCATAATAATATTAATAATTAACACTCATAAAAAGTCAGTGTGATTACCTCCATTTTATTTATTGAGATGACTGAGTGATAGAATAAATAAATTACTTGAGATTGCACAATTTTTCAGTGACAAAGCTGGATTACTATTCATTCATTTGTTATACTTATAACTAACTTGATATGGAAAACAAGTATGAATTTTGGGAGAATAATGAGTCATGGATTATATGTTACCATATGTATGAAAACCAGGGCTAGTTTATAAATTAGAATAATTGTATATACACATAAATATCCAAACATATAAATGTGTTAATGTGAAAATGTCCTAGTGTTTGGAAATAGTGAAAATATATTTACAAATCTTTCTTTTCTTTTCCCAAAAAATCTGTATTAGCTTGGTCGATCTCACTGGTTCAGGGTTTTTTTTTTTTTTAATTGTTTCAGATATTTCTAAATGTTTTCCAATGTTTGAACTCAGTTTAGTGTCACATAGTAGAGGATAATAAAATAATCAAACACTCCCATCTTCATAAAATTGCTTTTCACTTAGTATTTCTCTTCGCATTAGTAAGAATTTGTGACTGTTCAGAAAGCTGTATAATCTTCCAAACAGTAGATCATTTGTTTCTTATATAAGCATTATACAAGAAAATATTAATTCACAATGTTTTTACTATGAAATATGATTATGTTATACCTTGAAGAAATCTTAACAGAGGGATGGGGAACCTCTCTTCTGGGTCCCCACCTTCTGGGGATCCCAAACTTCTGGGTCCTTGAACTTTTGACTGAATCTAAATTTTGCAGGACAAATCCTTTCAATAAAGGGATTTGTTATGTGAAGTGTGGATCCAGTTAAAACATAATCTCTCTGTATTAATAAACATAGGGAAAAAAGATATACATATAAAAAATGTTGAAAATGTAACTACATACAACATTAGAGCATTTAAAGAGGCTTTTCTATGGCTTAGGATGTCCTGTTCTTACATCGTGAGAAGCATAGAGAAAGATAGCAATGTGAAAATACATTGTGAATTAATATTTTTAGCTCACTCATTCTTAAACAGCCTTCACTCTTATTTTCTCCAAAATAATAGAAGAGCCATAAAGTATGGAAGAAGAAAAATATCTGTCATTGAGGAGAACTGAGAGCAATTTTATTGTCAATTTAGAAATATCAAGTGCTCTCTCATTGCCATACGAGAGATTGTCCAGATAATATGCCAAAGCTCAACTCACAGCTGCTTTTAATAAGAATGTACAGTGATTCATAAATAAAAGTGTAGATGGCCTACGACTGAATCTAGTCAATAAATGGATCCATATTAATATGGCGTCTTGAGGGTGAAAAATTAACTGATGGAGTTTGCAGTATAAGAAGAAATATCTGCTTATGAACAGATATCTGAAGATAAATTTTCTTATGGTTTGAACAAAGAGGTGAGACTATTTTTATGCTGAAGTTTTGAAGATTTTTTCTTCTTCCTAGTCATGGAAACATTTTCTCAGTAATGCTGAGAATTTTCACAATGCTCTGGCCAGTGTGGACATACCATGAGTTACGGGACACACTGTTTTTCTATGCTCTACAGCATTATAACCAAGGTTGACTCATTGTACTTATAGACAGGTGCTTATTACGTGAATAGGAAACCAGACATCTGTATTTTCTGAATTCCAGAATAACAAAGTCCAGATTCTTCAGAAGCCACAGTTATGTTGCTCCTTGCCATAAATCTCTCTGTTGGCTTTCCTGTCCCTTGGACTTAAAAATCCAAACCCTTTACAGTTTCCTAAATTTTTATCACAATCAGACTCCTCCAAGATATCCTGTTACCTCTCGAACAAGTTCTCCTCTCTTTGCTTTGCTCAGTTTTTCTAACTTCTTCTGCCTTCTCTCTGTTCTTCCCTCACTACAAACATAATATAAAGTCTCTTGCGGTGTTCTTCAAATATCCACCAATTTGGCTACTCTCCATGACCCCGTTACATCTTTGATAACTGTCAATGCAGTGAGGCACTCGCTTCCTAGTCTATTAAAGTGCAAATAGTCCCCAACACTTAACGTTCTACCTCTCAGCTTTAATTTTTCTTATTGGCATCCAGTGTTGCTAATATACTCTGCATTTTATTATTGAATGTGCTAATGTCTGTCTTGCTGAACTAGACTATATGCATCAGAAGCACAGGGATTTACTAATTTTTTATTAATTTTATTAAATGCCTGTTGACCATGCCAAGTGCCAAATCATGCTTAGCAATGTAAGTTGAATAAGTGTTATTAAAAATAATTTTATTCAAATACTTTTAATTCAAAAATATGATATTTACTGTAATACTTAAAAATAAATATTTACTGTAATACTTGAAAAAAAGCATTTGTGTACACAAAATAACTTTATAGATGTGTGAGAATCTATAATTATTAGGATAAATTTTCTCAATTTGCTGAATGCCCTATCAGGGATAGCATAAAAATGGCTGCATAAAACACATAACACTCCTGTCTCCACACTCATGCCTATACGCGTGCACACACACACATGCGTTCATGAATTAATTCATTTTAATTGAATCACAAAAGTATATATTCAAGAAAACCCTAAAGGCTAATTGCAGCTGTGAAATGAGTATTACTGTGAGCATTTTAAGTATGTAAAAAATGCTATTTTCAAGCACTAATAAGCGGTCACATAAAGATTACCTTTTTGCTATGAAATCCATGGATTCTTTGAAGTATTTATAGATTTTATGGTATCAAACAGAAAAACTATAAAGTAGAAAGGAAAGAATGTCTCAGACTGCTGTAGCTAAACCTATCCTTAAAAATAGCTTATTTAATATTGAAAAAGAAAAGAAAAGAAAAATATTCGATTAAAATCTATGGACTTTGCATTACTTGACTCACAACTTATCTTTTTTGATGTCCTTTATTTATTGACTCATCATACAACCTTATAGAACAAGGTCAACTCATTATACAACAGGCCAACTGGAGCAATGCTAGGTGAGTACCATTGAGGACATACTTATTAAACTATTGTTACATCTTTAAAGGTAATTTCTATTAATTTTGCCTAAGTAAAAGTTAATGCACAGGCATATTAATTCCTGTGATCTATTTCTCACCACCAATTCTACTCACAAGTTTTACACACAGAACATTCTACTTCAGAAATTCTTAATCAAGAATGTTCTCTTAATATCATTGAACAACAAACAAGATTAAAAGCATAATTTAATAAGTCTTTCCTAAGATTTTTAGAGGGTAACTAGAGATGTGCATTTGAAGGTGATTGGTATTAAGTTTTAATACTAAAATATTATTGCAAAATTATCTTTGCATATTCCAACATTTTAAGTTTTAGTGACTTTTTCTCTTAAGACTTATCACTTATTTACTTGACTAGGACTTTACTATTTGTAACCAAAGTAGGAAAAAGTTTTTAATGATCACGAAGGAAATATTTTTATTTTGTTATTTTAAGCCATTTAGAAATACATATTTTAAATTAGTAATTCTGGAAATAATAAATTTATTACATGTTAATTTGATTATTACCTTGATTTCCATCTATAGAAGAAAATTGTGTTAAATTATGGAGAAATGTTATTCCTGGTTTCTAATTAGAAAGAAAAATTCTCAACCAATTGAAGAAGCAATGATCGCAAAATGAAGATTCATTGAAATAAATATATTTCTTATTAAAATTAAAACAAATTAAAATATAGTTTCTGTGGAAAATACAAACTAACCAACTGAGTGAGGCAAAAATAATGGCAGTCTTTAGTTCTCTGCAGGTATTTGATCAGAAGTAGCTGTTGGTAATTAGGGTGGAACTTAATGAATGAACCTCTTACAATTGTTTATGTTTTCAATTATAAGTGATAAATTTTTTCCAGGGCTAATTATTTTCCCCACTCAAAATGAGTTTTCTGTGGTGTTTAGCAAGCTCTGATCAGTTTGTCTCTTGAAATATATGTGTGTATTTGATGTGAACGCAAAGCATTGTTTGAATTTTTCTTTATATTCATCCTTAGGGTTCAAAAGCTGACACATATATCAAATATCCTTTGAACACAAAAGATGTGATAATGAAGGGAAGATGTGTTTACCAAATGCACAGGATACAATAGAGATTGCTGCCTGACCTGCATCACACAAAGAAAGTAGACAAGAGTAGGAATGAATAGAAACTGCCAGACTTTAGGTCAAGAGAGGCGGTTTCCTTACCAAGTAAACAATTTAGAACTTCTCATCACTTCTCAGTGCGTGTTCTCCTATCCTCACCAGTTAACAGTTCAGAACTGAGTTTGTGATTTCTCTGACTAGGCATCAAAGTTGCAAACATGATCTTCTTTCTTTCTTAAACTAAATACACTCTGGATAAATCTGTCGGGCATAATCACGCTGCAGCTTTCTGAATTTGTGATACAGAGGTTTTATCAGGCCTACACATCTCACATACACGTCCCCAAAGTGATGTCTGACAGAGTTACAAAACAAATCATTTTTCCAATTTCAATGTCAGAGTCAATGCATAAGGAAACCTTCACATTACCCTTGAAGTTAGTTAAGCAACTTTCCTTTCGAGTCAGGTAGGTTGTACCTAGAACACAAGGGGAGAAAAGCAAACTGCTGGAGTTTTGTTCTTTTATGTATTTTCTGCATGAATTTCTACTTGGGTCTTTTTATCTCATCTGATTACCACCTCCATAGTTCTGACTTTTGTTGTAAAATTTTCATTTGCAGCAGCTGCTCTACTCTGGATCAACAAATTGTCATTCTTTATGACTCTTTCCTTTTTCAATTTTATCTGCCAGTTTTAATCAGAATCACTATTCTAAGAATGTTTTAATTAAAATAATTAAGAAACATACACACCTGTTCGGATTATTAGCATTCCACATATGCTTAAACACATCAAAAAATGCTTTTACTATTCAAATATATATAACCCTTTGGGTTCCCAGTCCTTCGTTTATAGTCACCATGTCCTCTTAATCTAAATAAAATAGCCCCTGTGTCTATCCCGGGTCCTGCTGAAAATCTTCCACTATTATTACCAACACTTCTCCTGAAGCTTGAACAGTTGGTTGTTTGTCTATGATTTCTCACTCCTGCCCCAGTCCCTATTATCACCTGTCAGAGCTGTCTTCTTTCCCTCTGTTCTGTTCATGTGCCTATCTTTTATCTTAAATCCCTCAGATAAAAGTTGATACAAATCTATAGTGCAGGAACATTTGCTGAAGATTTAAGTTAGCAGGAGTATGGGTGGGAAGGCAGAGATTAGAGTCCAAATCAAAACAAGGAAAAATTAGACACATTTAATCCTTGAGCGATATGAGCATTAGGGACACCAATCTACGTGCAGTTCAAAGTCCAAGAATAACTCTCGACTCCCTCAAATCCCGCCTACTACTCTTGACCTCAAGGCCTACTCTTAACCATGAGTCTTACTAATAACAGGAGTAGTCAATTAACACACATTTGATATGTATTATGTACTGAATTCTTACAGTAAGTTAAAGAAAATGGTATTAAGAAAATCATAAGGAGGGCGGCTCCTGTGGCTCAAAGGAGTATGCTGCCCACCTCATATGCCGGAGGTGGTGGGTTCAAACCCAGCCATGGCCAAAAACTGCAAAAAAAGAAAATCATATGGAAGAGAAAATGCATTTATAGTAAGGTACTATATTTATCAATACTGTGAGTGTTTACTTCATTTGTTTATAAGCAGAATCCTCTGAAATGGTGTCAAAACCACAGCTACAGACCTCAATCTATGGGTCATATCAAGCGTCATCTTGTAAGATCAAGACTTTCCTTTGCTTCTGAGTAACACTTCTAGTATCACTAGAGGCATTTCGTGTGGGTCCCCTGGTGTTATTCAAGGCTTACTGTATTGCATTAAACACAATGAAAAATATGCAGGAACCAGGAAAGGGCACATTTTACTACCTAGAAGCAATTTGCTGAAGAGATGAACTGCTCATGCAGAGATGATTAGTGTCGCATGGCATTTTAAGCAGATACTTGCAAGGCTTGAGCTTACTGCAATAGCAACAGGATGTGGCTGCAAAATTATTACAGTAGTATTGTACGTATTACAGTTAATTTTATGCAGTTGTGATTTAATACTTAGCATATCTTACTTTCCTATCCAAAAAAATGAAAATAAATTATAAACAAACAAGCAAATAAAGACTATTAACTGTGTTGATCTAAATTACTCCTTCTTCAAGTGGGACTGCAGATCATGTTTATAAGCATCATCTAAGATTTAAAATGTAGGTCTCTGGACTTAATCCCAGAGTTATTTATTTGGAATAGTTGACGTGTTGGCATAGCAGTGAAAGAAAAAGCATGCTTGCTTTTCAATAAGTTTGCAAGGTGTTTAAAATCTCTTAGGATTTGAGAGTCTTCTATGGCAACAGTTAATTTTACGTGTCAATTTGAGAGGACTACAGGTTGCCCAGATTAAATATTGGTTTTGAATGTGTCTTTAATTAGATGAGATTATCATTTGATTCAGTGGACTCAATACAGGGACACTGCACTTCTAATCAGGTTGGGCATATTCCAGTCTTTTGAAAGCCTGAATAGAACAAAAGATGGAAGAAAGAAGAATTTTCCTTTTTATCTTGCTCCACTGCTTGATCTGAGAAATCTTGTCTCTTGGACTGGAATTTACAATCATTGGCTTCACTTGTTTTCACGCCTTTGAACTCAGACAGAAAAATACTGTCAGCTCTCCTACATCTCAACCTTGAAAATGACCAATCATGGGACATCATAGCCTCCATAATAACATGAACCAATGCGCATGTCTGAGGACTGTCCAGAAAGTATCTAGTCACATATGTCTCTGTTTTTCATATTACATGGCTGGATACTTTCCAGATAGGCATCATATGTGTGTGTGTGTGTGTGTGTGTGTGTATGTTTACACACCTTATATTTCTGTTTCTCTGAAGAACCTTGGCTAATGCACCTAAGTACTAACGAGAGCATTTCTTGTTCGGGGAAATTTCAATATCCTCCTTAAGTCTCCCGTTTAACTATATATTTTGAATTCTTATAGTTTCTGCTCTTTTAAAATATAAAACCTTTAAAAATTGCATCTTTTCCTATTTTGTAAAAAATAATGATATATATCAAATCATATGAAATATTTTATAGTCACATTTGTATATTGGTAACAATAATTACACAGTGATATCTTCATTATTTGTATATTTATAATTCACTGTAAGATGTGCATTCATTATTTATTTCCCAATATTTAGTATGTTTAGTCTGTGCAGATTATTTTGCTAAACTTAATGAGACGACAAAACTACTCACCTGACACTTGTCTAAGGGATACATACACAATCTGTGCATAGTTATACACACACACACACACACACAAATTTATATCAAAGAAACACAATTTGGTACTAAAGGTAAAAGCTATGTTGATTGGTTTGCTCTAACTACTTCAGATTGAATAAAAAAAAAGTCAGCACATTGTACCCCACATATGCATGAATGTATTTATGATCCATATGTATTTGACTTAATAAAAAAACTTACACAAATAACTTACAATGAATATTTTGTACAGAAAGAATTTTTTTTATTTAAAAATATTAAAGGGGCAGAGGTATTTTTGTTACATGGATACAGGGTTTTCAGTGTGCCTGTCCCCAGGACAGTATCCATTGTACCCAATAGGTAAATTTGTATCCTTCATATATCTTCCAACCCCCTGGCTTCTTAATTTCCAATTTCCTTTACATCTCTTTATGCCTGTGAGTACTCATCTTTTAGCTCCCCCTTATTAGTGAGAACATGCAGTGTTTGCTTTTCTGTTCCTGAAACACTTCACTTAAGATAATGGTCTCCAGTTCCATCCAAGTTCCTGTGAAAGACCTTATTTAATTCCTTTTCATGTTTGAGAAATATCCCACCTTGTGCCTCTCTTTCTTTATATTTTCTTTGTCTGATCAAGAATTGATAGGCACTTGGGATGATTCTATATCTTTGCAATTGTGAATTGTGCTGCAATAAACATTCAAGTGCAGGTGTTTTTTTGGTGAAATTATTTCTTTTCCTTTGGATAGATACCCAGTAGTGGGATTGCTGGGTCAGATGGTAAGTCTACTTTTAGTTCTTTGAAAAATCTCTATACTGTTTTCCATAGGGGTACTATGCAGTCCCACCAACTGTGTATACATATTCTTCTCTTGGCCACATATGCTGTTTTTTGACTTTTTATTAGTGGGCATCTTCACAAGGGAAATTATTATCCCACAAGGGATAATATCTCCTTGAGGGTTTAATTTGCATTTCCATGATGTGGAACATTTGTTCATATGTTTGTTGATAATTTGTCTATATTTTAAAAGAAAATAACTTATGTTCATGTCTTTTATCCACTTTTTGATGGGTTTGTTTCATTTTCTCATACTGATCTGTTTGAATTCTCTGGAGATTCTAGAAATTAGTCTTTTCTCAGATATTCTCCCATTTTAGGTGCTAAAATTTATCTAATGCTTGTCTTGCATTTATTGATGACCATGTGGTCTTTGTTTTTGCTCGTGTTTATGTAGTGAATCACACGTTGAACCATCCTTTCATCCCTGAGATGAAACCCTCCTGATCATGGTGAATTTCCTTTTTAGTGTGCTCTTTTATTCTGTTTGCAAGTATTTTGATGAGGAATTTTGCTCCCACGTTCATAAGGTATATTGGTTTGTAGTTTTTATTGTATCTATTGTGTCCTTTCCTGGCTTTGTCAAGGTGATCTTGTCTTCATGGAATGAGTTAGGGAGATTCCCTCCTTCACAATGGTATGAAATACTTTCTGTAAGATGGGTGACATTTTTCTTTATAGAAAAATTATGGTAGAGTTGAGCTGTAAATCCATCTGGTCTGGGACTTTTATTTACCTTGGGACATTTTTTGAACAATTCTCTCTATCTCACTGCTCATTATTGGTCTGTTTATGATTTCTATTTCTTCATAAGCTAGTCTATACCTTTTGAGTAGTGTGTTAAGCCAGTTCTTATTTAAAGTTAGTATTGAAATGTAGAATACAGTTCTGTTCTTCATGTTGAATTATACTTTGCTATTCTCTTTTCTGTCTTGTACTTCTGTTTTATAAAAGCTGTGCACTTCGACTTTTAGTGGTTTTTACAACAGTAGGTATCTGGTGTTCTGTGAATATATTGCACACTGCTCAGCATTTTCTACAGGGAAATTTCTCCTGATGACAAATTTCCTTAAGTGTTTATGTGAAAAAGTGTTTATTTCTCCATCACTTATGAAACTTAGTTTTTCAGGATACAAAATTATTGGCTGCAGCTGTTCTATTTCAGAAGACTATAAATGAGGCCCAAATGTCTTTTGGCTTGTGAAGTCTCTGCTGAGAAATCTGGTGTTAAACTGATGGGTTTATCTTTATAAGTTAGTTGTTGCTTTCTTCTTACAGCGTAGAAAATGTTCTCCTTCATTTTGCCTTCATTCAGGATAGTGAACATGTGTCCTGGATATGTCCAGTTTCTATGAATCTTCTCTGTTTGATGACCATCTTATATTTGTATGGTCTCTGGCTATACTAGGGGAGTTTTCCTTAAAAATTCTCTTGAATAGACTTTCCATGAGTTTTGCTTTTCCTTTCCCACCCTCAGGGATACCTATAATTCACATATTGTCTCTCTTTGTATAGTCTCATATTTCTCTGAGTGATTGCTCATTCTTCTTTATTCCTTTTTCATTATCTTAGACTAACTGGATTAGTTCAAAAACCTTGGCTTCATCTCTATAATTCTTTGTTTTGCTTGGTTTAGCCAATTGTTGAAACATTCTGCTGTATTTTGAAATACTCAAAATTACTCTTTCATTATTTTAAGCTCTCTTATATTTTTTATGTTGTCTTTCTCCTTAGTGAGTTTTTCATTTTGTAGATTTGTCACCTCAAATTTTTTGTGGATTCTTTTTTTGTTTGCTTTTTTTTTATTTTTTGGTTTCCAATTTTCTCTTCAATCTTATTCATGTTATTTGCTATTGATATTATGAATTTCATTTCTGACATTTAGATAATTTCCTTTTGATTAGGTCCATCTCTGTAAATCTATTATCTTTTGGGGATTTCAACCTAACATTTTTTTTTCTATGTTACCAAAATTATTTTGTTGGTTTCTTCTTATCTAAAAGTTCTTCTTTAAGATCAGGTCAGATAAATTTGTAGTGCAATTGTTCTCCATCACAAGAAATCTACTTAGTACGAAGAAGGATAATCCCTACATTGTACTTTTGTGCCCTATTCTCAAACATTCCCAAAGACTGATCTATCAGGAGAGGGGAAGATGCATGCAGAGCCTTTATTGCAGCTGTTCTTCATTTTCTTATTCTCTTGTATTTGTCACATTCCGAGCCAGTCCTGGGGGATCTTCATGAAGAGTGGTGTATTGGGCCTCAGGGTACTATGGGAAACCTGGGAAGGTGACTGAGCTATTCCTTCTCCCTGAGCTGGGTGTTATGAGAGATTGCTCTTCTTAGGTTTCCCCATGGTGATGGTAGTGGCTGCTAGGCAAGGCCACACAGAAAGTAGCCAAGAGTATCAGAGCTATGGACAGTCAGTCTACCCTGGTCCTAGTATAATGGTGACATTCAGTGGAGAGTGGCTCAGGGAAAGCATGTCCATGGTAGTTGTAGGATGACAGGTGTAGAGCCATGAAGTGCTAGAAGGGCCAGGCTGCCATATTTCTAGGGTGCTCTTCCCACGTAGGTCCCACCAAAACTCCTCAAGTCTTACACTGTCTGCTCTATTCATATTCCCTAGTGGGGTGATGTCACTGGACTCTGACTCCCAGTCCCAGGTAGGCAAGAATGTCTGCTCTCCCTATTCCTTTCCCATCTTAGCAGGCCTGATGCAGATGCAGTTGTAGGAAAACAACCCTGTAAAAACTGAGTACTCTGGACTTCAGATCTTAAAATGAAATTAGTTGCAGTAAGCTGGGAACAGGTCCATTGCTACTGCCCAGTCTACAGACACTTCCCTAATCAGTACAGAGGCCTGGGGTTGTGTTTGTAAGGGACCCCTTGCCACTCAATGCAGAGTCTGTGGTAGGTGTGGGCAACTCCTGGGTTCTCTCCAAAGTCCTCTCCCCATCTATTGACCCCTTCTCCACATACCTTCTGATCTTGGTAATTGGAGCTGCCTCTCTTCTCCTTCACTCAGTGTCCCCCATCACTTCTCTGATGCTTTACAATGCTCATTCCAAGAAGGCCCATGCATAGGTCAGCATCCACCTGCAACTTTCCATCCTTTCTACTTTCTACTTTCCTCCTTGAAAGAAGAATGTCTAGGCTGCTTCTGTCCTGTCATCTTCAAGAAGTCATGTTAGCTGTAAATTTTGTGATAGTGCACACCTGATTTTTAAGATGTTACTGAGCAAAATGTTTTTGTATCTTTATAGATAAAATAGTGAAAAACAAATAGTAAAGAAGTAAAAGATTATGTTTGCTTAACAGTTGGTTAGGAAGCAAGCAAATATCACTGAGGCAGGATTAAATGAAAATGTCTGTTGTAAAATATAAGAATTTAAGAGATGCTTAAACAATATGATTTCATAATAGTAAGATAATAAATATTGATTATATGACCCATAATGTGGTAAATATACCTAAACAAATAAATTGATAAATTTGATTTGAATATAAATAAATTTATGTACTAAATATTTGCTTTGATAAATTAATGCTGAAATTTAATGAAAATAATGACATGAATGTTTTTGCAGTATTCACTAAACTCAACAACTACGTTATTCTAAAAGCAGATTAAATTTTGGACTGAATGCAGTGGTGTCTGCCTGTGGTCTCAATTGTTTGGGAGGCTAATGCAAGAGGATCACTTGTGCCCAGGAGTCCAAGGACAGCCTGGGCAGCACAGAAAGACTTTACCTATAAAGTAAATAAATAAATATTTTAAAAGTTAGAAAATAGATATTTAAGAAATTGAATTCTAAATTTAAATTGTAGACAAAATTCTATCAATTCTAAGAAAAATTATTCAATTTCTTTAAAGAAGAAATGTCTTGGCTTGGCTCCATAGCTCAGTGGTTATAGCACCAGCCACATACACCCGGGCTGGCAGGTTTGAACCCAGCCTGAGCGTGCTGAACAATAATGACAATTACAACAAAAAAATAGCTGGGTATTGTGGTGGGCACCTGCAGTCCTAGCTACTTGGGAGGCTGAAGCAAGAGAATCACTTAAGTCCAAGAGTTAGAAGTTGATGTGAGCTGTGACACCACAGCACTGTACATAGTGAGATTCTGTCTCAAAAAAAAGAAGAAACACACATGAGCAATGTCTCTCAACAAAGTTTTATATTCAAATTTTTTTAAATAGCAAATATATAATTCAATACATTGATTTTGTCCAAATACTGTCATCTGCAATTACAGAAGCACTTGCAATTGTTCATAGTTTGCAACAAACTGTTATCAACTATAGAACAAACTGTAGTCCCTAACATCTTTGGTATGCAATTTATAACTGCATGATTTGGGGGGCACAAGGTATAGTGATGACTCCATGCTCCACAGAGATGACAAATTGATGATAAAAAAGACATAAAATGATTTCCAGAACCTCACATGGTCTCTATAGAGCATCAGTAAAATTGAATGTTTTCTAAGCACTGTCACCAAATGTGGCATTCAGGAGAATGGAACTGAGGAACTGACAGTCAATTAGAATCTCAAGGACACCATGGTATTATACAACTGCTGATTATGTGGGGGCTTACCACTAATGCAGAATAAGTGGTTTTTATCAAAATGTGATAGAATGACAACTGTTACAGAAATATCAAAGAAAGGATCTTTTTTCAAGAGGCACTACGCTGGAAGAAATATTCATTTCAGTCTGCTATTTTTATCAATGCAATCAGAAGAAAGACAATGGGAATTCTTTAAAGTATAGAGCTTTGTAGGACTTATATTAACTGCCTGGTAAGACAGAAAATAAAAGGAAAATTCATACCTCAGACATACTTGCTCAAATTTTAACCATAGGGGTTTTTTTTATGATTAAAGCATTATGAAGGCTGACAATTTAACTGTATATAGCGTTCTGTTTAAAAAAAAAAGAAAAGAATGAGTCTTACCAAATTAACTTACTTGAAGGCAATGGAGGCTTGGGAAGAAGAAAAGTAAGAGGTTTCTGAATTAAGGGAAGATACTATTGACTAAATAATCACATGTAATTACTCTTTAAGGTAGCATATTATTTATTCCTGTTTAATGATCCACTTATGGTTAGAAAAAATGAGTGCTAAAATTGATAATTATACTATTCATTATTCTGTTTAGTATACTAATATGATAGATACATATCCAGAACATTAGGGAAAGGGGTTTAATTTCTAAGCCAGTTCCAGGGAAAAGATCAAGTGTGTTTGCCTTCACTCAGACTTGTGTTGACATTCTCTAATAAATACATCACCTATGCTGAGCGGTAACTCACGCCTGTGATCCTAGCACTCTGGGAGGCAGAGACGGGTGGATCACCTGAGCTCACAAGTTCAAAACCAGCCTGAGCCAGAGCAAGACCTCGTCTCTAAAAATAGAAAGACATGGTGGTGGACACCTGCAGTCCTAGCTATTTGGGAGGCTGAGAGACAAGAGAACTGCTCAAGCCCAAGAGTTTGAGGTTGCTGTGAGCTGTGATGCTCAAGCACTCTACTGATGGTGACAAAGTGAGACTCTCTCAAAAAATAAATAAATAACTCACTTAGGAATGTAATTTAATTAATCTTCCTGAGTTAACTATTCAAATCAACATAGTTTTTTATTTCTAAAGGAAAAGAATAGCAAAGCAGATGGAATATGAATTTAATTTAATTTAATTTTTTTCCCAAACACAAGTCCTTACATGTATAAAAATTAATAAAAATTACACCAATTTATCCAATGGAATAATTCCCTCACATGTACCCAATGGAATATAAACTATTATAATATGCATATTATGTATTTCCAATATCTCCAGTGAAACTGTCCACAGGGAAATTTGTACAGTTGCTCCTGGACTTAATGCTGAGGCTAGCTCCTGAAAAGGCCATTACAATTCACAAATACTGTAGGTCAAAAATTCATTGAGTGCCCTGATAAATCCATCATAAAGTCCATAAATCATTAACTTGAAACATCATAAGCAGAAGATCATCTGTATTCTTACCACTCAGTCTGGATAGACCTCCAAAGGATTCACTTTTAATATTGATGATTAGTTCTATAGAAATAATTAAGTCTGCTGGAAAGCATTAATAAAATACAGATAGAAAGGCAGACAAATAAACAAGCACACAAGCCATCATAAAACTATCATGAAACTGCCATGAAATATCAATGCAGTTAGCATGGATCTTAACCCACTAATTTAATTGCTATTTCAGAGCAGGAAAGAAAAGCAGCAACATCTGATCTACCTTATGAACTAAGGAGTTCAGCCCTGGCCCTGGCGTATGCAGGCATCCTGGGATGTGGGTGCCCTGACTTATGACATCCCATTCTTATAAATGGTCTCTCAAGATTCCCCCAAATAACTTATAATTAAATATACTTACTACACTATCTAGCAATTGTGCATTGAGTTATTTATCCAAAAATAAGGAAAACATGTTCATGCAAAAGCTTGTTTATACAGAATGGGGAAATTACATTCATTATAATCAAAACCTGAACACAACACAAATATGAATCAAACTATTGCTTATTTATACGAAGTAACACAACTCAGCATAAAAAGAATTGAGCTATATATACACAACATGAATGACCTTCATTTCTCTTCTGCTGTGAAAATAAAAATAACTTGCTTGCCTCAGAGTAAGAGGAGGTTCAATGAGAAGTGTCTTAAGGGAAAACCTGGGAGTACTTAAATGTATTATATTTTCACTGGAGTGCAAGTTATATGAACTAATGTACTTATCAAAACTTACCAAATTGTATGCGCAGTATTTGCGGATCTCACTGTACACATATTTTATGTATGAGGAACTGCAGATAAAAATTGTGTGGGCTCAGGCCATTTTTCTCCCCACTCTATCCATCAGTTAAGTAAAGAAGCACTAAAAGTGAAAAGTAGAGTTAACTCAGAATCAGGATTTGTCAGAGAGAGAAGAATACAGAGAAGTTGAAATTACTCGCAAAGGCACAGGTCAAAATTGAAGGCTGCAGCGGGTTGACCACAGAGGGAAAGAACCGAACACTGAAAGGAAATCAATGGGTAAACGTAGAGAAATCAAGTCCGGTCAAAAGGAACATTTCGAGAGAGTAGCCAAGGAATAATGCTGAAATCATAGCAAGTTGCAGGCAGAGAATTCAACACAAAAACTTAAGATTTTTAGCAAATTTGACAAATATAAGTTTGATATGTTGGATCTGTGAGTGATAAGTTTGATATGCTTGATCTGTGATTCACTCACCCTGGTAAATTCCTTTCCCAGGGTATCTATAACAAAGTATTGCTAACTAGATGGCATAGCACAGCAGAAGTTGAGTGTTTTCTGATGTTGGCAGATAAATCAAGGTGTTATCTGGGCCTTGTTCCCTCAGGAGTCATCAGGGAAGGATCTGTATCTGACTCCTCTCCCAGCGTCTGGTAGTTTCACCACCCTTGGCTTGTGGGTGGTGTTCTTTCTCTGTCTTCATGTGTTTTTTCCTCTGTGTGTGCCTGTGTCTTGTCACCTGGCCTTCTCCCTATGTACGTGTCTCTGTTTCCCGTTTCTATAAGGTCACGATCAGATTGAATTAGGGTCCATGGAGATAACCACCTCTTAACAAATGGCATCTGCTACTACTTTACAGCCAAATAAAACCACTTTCTGAGGAACTGGGGTGTAGGACATTAACACGTGATGGGGGGGGATATAACTCAACATATTCAACATATACTATATACAACATGTCTATGGGAAGCAAGTTACTAAAGGAACTGAGGTAATAGTGATGACCACTGAGATTGACGTGGTGATATGATATGAGTCAGAGGAAAGGACGGAGGAACAAGGGTGTAGATGTGGCATGGAGGACAGGGCAGGTTGCCACTGGGGAGTCAATATGTGTGAAAAAAAAAAAAGAGTAAATATTTTTGAGGGAAAGCTAAGTTGACATCATTTGCAGCCTGAGAATACAGAAGACTCAGCTGTCCTGAGAGGTGGCACAGTGGAAAGGCTGAATGAAAGAGGGATCAGAGACAGCGGCACAGCAAGGCAGGTGCCAGGGACAGAGGGCCTGCCAACACACACGGGCTTGGGTGCTGCCTCTGAGCCGGCCACTTCCTCACTCGTCATCCTCACCATATTTACTGAAAGTCTTTTGGTTCTGAAGAGGAAAAGGCCAAACTCTTTTCCCTGAAGGCCTTTGCAGAGGCTGTTACCTCTGTTTGAAACATGATATTTGCATGACTGGGTCATTAAAGTTATCCATCTCCCAGCTTAAATGTCATCAGCTCAGAGAAGCCATCCCTGCCAAAGCAATCAAAAGTGACTCTCCAGCAAATATCTGTCACAACTTATTTTAACTATTTGCACAGAAGACATCACTATCTGACAATTTCTGACTTATATATTGCATCTATTTCACCAACCAATATATACAAGCTTGAAATGAAAAGGAATTTTACTACTGATCACATCTATGTTCTCAACAACTAGAGCAGGGACTGGTGGAGGGAAGCACTTACAACGCATTTAGAGAACGAAACATGACATCTCTTTGCTGCACCCTGTGTTCCCAGAATGTTGCACAGACCCTGCCATATGTAGGTGCTCAGTAAGTAATTCTGAATGCATTGATCAATTATTTGATAATTAGTCAAATATAATGACCTTTTTAATAATTACCAGAGATGGCACAGATTGAAATACATGAGAATAATTTTTCACCTGAAAGTTTTCAGAATGAATTGCTTCCATCAAAATTTTGGAAGATATAGCAAGTGTGGTGGGTTGAATAATAGCCCCAAGAGGCTTAGCCAATGTGATTAAGTTACAGCTCTGGAGTTGGGGAGATTATCCAGGATTATCTGGGTGAGCCTGGTAAAATCACCAGGGTCCTTTATAAAAGGAAGCGGGAAGATCAGACTTAAATAGAAAGTGATGTGATGACAGAAACAGAGGAGAGTAAGTCAGAGAGAAATTTGAAGACGCTACATGGTTAGTTTTAAGGATGGAGGAAGAAGGAAGAAGCCACAAGCCAAGAAATATAGGAAGCTTCCAAAAGCTGGAAGCAAGAAATAGTTTCTCCTCTAATATCACCCCAAACATGTCCAGAAGGAATGGTGCCTTGAGCTCCTATTTACTTTATTTTATTGAGACAGAGTCTCACTCACTCCTAAGCTAGAGTGCAGTGGTACCATCCTCGCTCACAGCAATCTCTAACTCCTGGGTTCAAATGATCATCCTGCCTCAACCTCCAGGGCTCCAGGGTTCCCATTTTAAATTCCTGACCTCCAAACTAGAAAAGTATAATTGTGTGTGTTTTAAGTGACTTAATTTGACATACTTTATTACAGCAACAATAGGAAACAATAAAGCAGGTGAGGACCAGAGATGGGAAGTTTGGATTCATGGATTCATTGAACATTTTAAGGGGTCTGTAAATTTGATTTGTCACATTATATTTATAAAGTTGTTACTATATTACAATATGTAAGTGAATATAGAAACATATAAATGTGTGCATTAACATACATATACAGCTTTCCCACATGATACTAATTCATAGAATAAAATGAAATTGCTATTGAAATAAATGAAATTCACATGTATAAGTATGTATTAATAAATTGCTTTGTCCCTTAGCCTCATTAGAAACCGGCTTGACCTCTTTATTCACTGTCCTCTAAATTATGTGCAATTCTCTGTTACAAAAACAGTAGTCCTATAAATGGGATGCTTTAATGCTGCCTTATAATAAACTAGATCTAAGTCTTTAAATGGCAATAAAAAAGTAGTATTTTACAACTAGTGAAATTTTTATGTGCTTAGTCCTTAAATTATGATCAGCAGCAACTTTCTCAGAATCCACATTTTAATAATACCCCCAGGCAGTTCCTGCACACACTACATTTGAAGAACAGTGGTTTGTTTCATCCAATCAAATTTTGCTTTATGAATAAAACCTTATTTTCTGAGAAATTAGCCATCAAACTTAGAACAAGACATCAAATCTCACATTTCAATCAGGAACTCTTTCTGCTAGGATCTTTTTTTTCTTCTACTAGTCTTAATAATACTGTCTCAAAATACTTTTTAGAAAAAAAATTGGCACACATCTTCGGCATAAGTCTGAAAATATACAAAGGTCATCACTGCTGTCAAGTCACTATGATCAATCACTTTATGTTACTACATGTTAAATATTGAATCCTTAAAATTGAAACACTGGTAAATGTGACTGAGCATTTTACCTTTAGTTATGACGACTACCTTAAGGCCAGGGTGAAGGGTGGAAAACATGTTGCTCTATTTGTTGTAATCGCATGTGTTGTCTCCCTAATGGATTAGTTATTTCAGCCTTTCACCTCTGAGAGTAACTGACTTTAAGTGGTAGAAGAAAACATGAATCCATTAAGTTGGGGAAATCAACAAAGTTTATGAATAAAGAGACTCAACCTAAAACTTACCTTTGTAAAAATGAGAATAAAACTTTGTTTTCTATAGGGTTGGTTTGTTGATTACCCAATTGTAAATTAAATTATGCTTATTTTCCTATCATTTTTCTGATTTTCATATATCCAAATATCATAGAGGTATTCACTAAGTTGTCCTGCAAAATATTATACATATTATGCACAATATACCCAAATATTTCACTTATAATAAATGCTTTGCTTTCTGAAGAGAAAGATCAAAAATGAAACTTTCTAGATCACTTAAATATAAGTGATAAAAACATTAATTAATCAGCCAGTGACATAGATGACACAAATTTCAAATCAGAACACATTCAAAAGAGAAAAAGTGACAACAGATTTATAAGAAAATTGACTATGATTATCTTGTGTATACTTTTTTGACATATTGTGAAAGAATGCTTTTTTATAAATTTTCTACAAAAGAAAATGATTTATTTATTTTAAGCAACCTAAAATATAATCTTACTTATGATATTATAATTCACTGGTATTGGAAGTTCTTTGGCAACATTAGAGAGCATTTACCCATTTTTTATAGTTGGTACTGACCACAATTATCTTTTTATTCTATAGTTTCTCTTCTATCAAATCCTAATCTGTCAAACTATAGTGTCATTTATTAAGGGTCGAAAAGAAAGTAATTACAAATTTTTGATATAAACATTCAGCATATGTCATTATTTTCTTTGTTGTTTAAGGTAATGGAAGAAAAATCACTATATGCAAAATTGAATTAATAATGCGATGAATCAAGATGAATCACAAGTCATAAAGCGTATTTTTACCATAAAATAAAACCAAAAGTGACTAGAATTATTGGAACTTGATTGTTCTACATTGTAGCATGGGGGAAAAAACCCAAACTTTTAAAAATTGATAGTAATATAAGAGTGGACCCACAACTTAGGAAATATTAACATAAATAAAAAATATTGCTGATAAATAGATAGTTAATAGTCATATAAAAGATATATGAATAAATGATTGAAAGTTCCATATAACAGTCAGAAAATACATTGCTATTTTGAATAAAATTGTTGTAGAACTTGTAAGGCATATTTAAGAATAGTGATGATCCTAATAATTTCAGGTTCAGCATAAGGTACAAGTTGCTGTGTCAGAGAAACACATATTTGCTGTATAAATACACTAACACTATTGAACTTCCAGAAGCCTTTGTTTTCTTCCCTGTTGAAAGGTGCACTTGCGTTAGCTCACCTCCAAGTAATAAAGTTGAATGAATCTGTTAACATTCGAACAATATTGCATTGAACCAGATATAGACATCATGTGAAAATAATGAAAATGAATTTGAGTAATGTCTTTATTTCTCAAATGATAACTGCATGACTTTAACAAGGTTATCGGCATCACTTATTTATAAAATATGCATTTGTCTATATTGAATTCAGAGACACACAACTGAAGCCTCAAATTAATGAATCAGTCTATCATGTTATTTTTGTATTGAACTTTTAATTCAATCATAAACCCTTTTCCCTCTTTTCCAAGAACAACTAATATATTTAAAACGAGAAATGACACTTCTTGTAATTGATAATATAAGGCAAACCTAATAGTTCTTTATAATATAATTTCTTTGCATATACCCATAATCATTATTAAGGTAAAAATACTAAACTTTTCTTTGAACATAATGAGTGGAAAATTAAATTTCCCTATTTTTTGACACAGATTCATTTTAGAAAAATATCTTTTAGAAAAAGCAGAGCCCCTTGTGTGGTTAAAAGTCTTGGTTCAGATGCTTCTGATGAGGTGAAGCAGATGTCATAGGCCCTTTACCCTTTCCTTTCCATAGCCTTGTGTCAACTATGTCTGACTGAGGGCAACATGTTCTTGTTGTTTGTTGCTTTCTTTTGGTTTTATAAAGCACCGAATAAACAGAAGGAACACAAAAGGAATGTTAACAAAGTGGTGATCATCTGTCTCTGCACATGTTTGAGAGCGTGGGCTTTAGTCACCTTGTGAAAATGACAAAAACAGGTTGAAGGAGGCATGTTAAGTACCTCTAATAAACTATGAACAAGATCTGGAAAAAAGGTTACCTATCACACCAACCTACAAGCAGACCCAAACAGATGATCTCAGAGAGTTGACAAGCAAAGATCTTTCTATTCAGACAAGCCAGAAGAAAGACTATGGGACCCTGCTGAGGAGTTTTGTTTTTATCCCTTGGATTGATTGATACTGCCCTTTAGCACACTTCCACAAGCCATCTCACACAGAGTAATCTAGACCTGTCTGCTCCTGCCTACATGTAAAATCTGACCTCTATTAGTTTTCTAATTCTTTCCATTTTGAAATCATCACTAACCAAACACCTTAAAACAGTATGCTTTTAAAGTCTTTGAATCAAGGGTTGGGCCTGGTTTAACTGAGTTTTCTATTTCAGGGTCTCCCCAGACTGCTAGTTGAGGTTGTGGTCTCAACAGTGGTCTGACTGTAGAAGAATTCACTTCTAAGCTCCTATAGGCAGTTGACAGAACTCACTGAGAATTCCATTTTCTTTCTGACTCTCGGCTAGGAAATGCTCTTAGGTACTAATATGCTTCAAATGTTATACTGTGAAGTGTCTGTTTATGGGTTCCATAAATAGCTATGTGAAATATGGATATTTGCTTCTTCAAATCCATCAGAAGACTATTTCTAACATTGTGGCAGAGGGAGAGACCCAGACCCCCTTTTAAGGGGTTTAACCTGATGAATTGAGGACCACATAGGATATTCTGTTTCAAGCACTTGAAATCAACCAATTTAGTATCTTAATTACATTTTTTAAAATACCCTCACATTTCCATATTCTGCAGCCTGCAAGCAAATCACAGATTGTACATGTACTCAAGAGAAGAGGGTGATATGATAATGCGAGTCATCGGAGAACACTTCAGGGTGTGCCCACTATACTTCCCACAGGTATGGAGATTTCTTTTACAAACTGAGAGTGTAAACATGCTCTTCAGTAAAGTGTCATGAGAATGGAAAAGCAAATATCCAATATACTCGAATATAAAGCCCGTAGTTTAACTCATACATTTCCACACGAGAGAAAAACTAAATGTAATTCAAGTTGGGAGGAGAGGTGGTGGGGGAGAAGGGAGGAAGAAGGAGGACTGGTGTGCTCCCATGAAATGGGCATAATGTAAGGGTATATGGCACACTTCCTGGGTGTGGGACACAACTACAACAGGGACCTTACCTAACAAACACAAACATTATAACCTATTCATTTGTGCCCTCATAGTAATCTGAAATTTTAAAACAATAAATATTAAATTAAAAATTAAAAACTAGAGTGTGGAATTGGGAAAAAGATTGATATTACAGAAATAGCACTAATGAGCAACAACAGAATAAATCCATATGGAGAAGTCCCAAGCACCATTATTGACTTGGGGAGATAGATGTGTGCATCTGTGTGTGTGCATGGGTGCCCATACACTATACTGATAGTGTATGATTATAAATGTAAAAGTTGAATTATCAATTCCTCTCAGCACCTATACAGTTTGAGAACTGAGACACTTTGTTTAAGAAATCCCTGAATTATTATAAGATGTAAGAATCAACTTCTATTCCTCTCACTTAAAAGAACTGCTGTTTCTCCAACCAATTTAAACATATTTTTACTCAAGCTACTAGCTTTTGTTGGCTCCAGAGGTACAAAACTTCCACCAGTGATCTCTGATCCCACCCTCAAAAGTGATATTTATTTTTCACTCCATTAGCGGGTAAAAAGTATAAATAAATCATGCTTTGTGGATACATGTGACTGTTCTAAAGTTATTTTAATAATTTGGACTCCCAAGAAGGTATCTTAGTGAGAAAGATTCATATTTGGTATATCAAGATTTCAGCATTACTATGGATACAAATTGGATTTGGAGAAACTCTTAGATATACAATCTTGTAAATGATTGTTGATAGCTGAGTGTGTTATCAAGCATTCAAGCATTCAAGCATTACATCAAAAAAAAGAGTTCTATATACTGGTATTATAATTTAGCTACTTTTTGTATTCTTTATTCATGAATAAAACAGATAAGATTACACAGCAAAAAATAAATTTTCAGAATCTTCAACTAAATATTTTATGTTATGGCTAAAGAACAAAACAAACTCCAAATTTTATCTAAATATGCTTAGAAGCTAAGCATGTCCAGATATCTTAAATGCAGCCCTTGGAAGAAGGCTTTATAATATATCTTATCTTTCACAATAAATTACACTAATATTGTCTCAGCATGCCTTGTGTCATGATTACTTAGGTTAAGAAAGTTGGTCCAATCTTTTCATTTATGAATGAAAAAATTATAATGAATTGATCTATACATAGTAGTGAAATTTTTGAACCCAACTAAGACCATTATTGTAGTCATACCTGCACTGTTGTTAAAAATTTCAATTAATTTTCTTCCATAAATAGATGATAAAAAAAGAGTTAGGGGCACTAAATTGCTTACCTATGCTTAATATTTAACTGATAGTTTTAACTATCAGAGAATAAATGTATGTTGATTTCATTGTCTGTTCATTTTTTATGACGATTTTTCTAACATCACTCTGTATTACTACCTCAGTTCTCCTAGAGGGCAAGGATGATGGTCTACATTATGAATATTGCAAATAACCTACTCAATAGGTGGTCATTGAAATGGTGAATGAATGAGAAAGAAATCATTCACTCTGCAATTAATAATATAACCTAACTCATACTGAAAGACAAGAAACACCTAATTTAAATTATTAAATTTACTTGTATTAAGGTGAATAAGGCAAAATAACAAAGCAAGACTTTCAAATCTGAAAGTAAGGTAAAGGTGGCTTTATAAAATAAAGCAAAGTGAACCCAGTGAATAATACATACTTGTCTCAAACATATGTTATTCCTAAAGCTTTTGAATTTCTGAAAATGCATTATTATCAAAGCAAACTTAGCACAGCTTGCCTCATACTTGATGCTGGATGACTAGTTCTTATGCTATGCTCTTTTTGTAGCTAAATCCTTGGTTGAGGGGTTTGTAACTATGCCAAAATAATAGAAAATACCCACACAGCATAATATATATACATCACTGATAGTTAGAAAGGACATTACAATAATAAAGTCATGTTTAAGTTTAATGGTGGTGGGATTTCTCTTATGGGATGTGAATTTTTATTTTATTTTATAACTCTTAGTTTATTCTCTAGTGACTGGTAATGTTAATTGAGCTAATGCACATTTAAGAAAATTAAACATGGTACAAAAATGCCAATTTTTATTATAATGCATTATATTTTACAAATATTTTAGTCTGATTGCTTCTAGGGAAATATATAAACATGTTTCATTAGTTCTTTATATAGAATCATCAAAGAATTTGAAGGGAGAAACATAATTATGTAATCTGGCATTTTGTATGGAAGCATACTATGGGTAAAAACAAATATCCTACCACCTACCTGAGTATCACAAGTGCATGGACATTTTTTATAGTTCCACCTCAGATTTGATCACCATTGATGATGACAATAACTCAGAAGAAATATAAGTATAATTCTGTTAACACACTGTGATTTCAATGAACAAGTATTTTTTGAAAAACCAACCGTCTGTGACTTATTATATAGTGAAAAATGTATTGTTAAAATATTCTAGCACCATAGACATATTCACTGAATAAAAAATAATTTTTGAAGTACAGTTGGCCTTAAACAAATTGTACAGATGGTTTATGTGTAAACACTTAAAATCTTCCTTCCTTCCTTCTTCCTTCCTTCCTTCTTTCTTTTTTTCTTTCTTTCTTTCTTTCGACAGAGTCTCACTCTGTCACCCTCGATAAGAGTTCTATGGTGACACAGCTCACAGCAACCTCAAACTCTTGGTCTTAAGTGATTCTCTTGCCTCAGCCTCCCAAGTAGCTGGGACTACAAGTGCCTGCCACAACACCCAGCTATTTTTTTGTTGTAGTTGTCATTGTTTTAGCAGGCCTGGGCTGGGTTAGAACCTGCCAGCCCCGATGTGCGTGGCTAATGCCCTAACCATTGAGCAGGGGTGTCAAGCCAAAATTTACATTTTTTAATAAATTCAGGAAGAACTTCCCGAGTGCTTAATGAAGTTTGGGCATATAGGGAGACAATTCCCTAACTTCTTGCATAGTGATTTGCAGTTTGGGATCTGTTTCATTACTGCTTAAGGAGCTATTGAAATAAACATACCTAATACCACTTTTGTAAATTGCCATTCAAAGTTTCTCAGGCAAGTTCTAAGGAAGTCTATTAACACACTATGATTTCAAAGAACAAGTATTTTTGAAAAACAAACTTTCTGTGACTCATTGACTAGTGAAAAAGACATCATTAAAATATTTTAACACCATAGACATATTCCCTGAATACAAAAATGATGTTGAAGTACACTGGCCCATTGTATTCTTTTTTTTTGCAAAACATTCATCAGATGAGTATCTGAATAATTCATTTGGATTTTGAGTGAAGCATAAGAAAAATATAAGATATTTAATTTTTGCAAAACAGTTGTAAAATAGATAAGATTAAAGAGACAGCCATAAACCTGAGAATTTTGGAGTATTTCTTGAAGGAAATAGGGAATTATTGGAGAATTTTGTGTAAAAAGTCCTATCTGTACCCTAGAAAGTAAACACTGGTTTCAGAGGTAACATCTCAGTTCTCAAAGGAGGAAAGGTTTATATGGGAAACTGTTACAGTAATCAAAAAAGAGTAATAAATGTGGCCTGAACTTAGATAGGAAGAGAAATTCTGAAGAGTCAATAAACTGGATGTCATGAGTTGTTGCATTGGAATATTTGCTAGAAGGACAAATAGAAATTGAGATCTAACCTTCAAATCCCAGCTTCACATCATATCCTTAGGGACCTTCCCAGTCTCTCAATTTATATTGATATTTTCTGCATCCTCCATTAACATGGTATATTCTTCTTTCATTTTACATGTCAAACTCCACAACTGTGTATTAGTTCAGTATTTATCAATATATATTATCACATAAAACCATATGATCTCAGAAGGTGAAACTACATTTTTAATCACACTATTTCCAGTGATTAGAATAAATATGTATTAGTAGGTTAATAATATATGGTGAAGAAAAAGAAGCAAAAGATGAACCCAACTTATCCATAATATGGTTATTGTGGGATATTGTCTATCTAAGCCAATTTGAAATTTTATTACCAGTCACTGTGATCTATTTATTTTCCCATTCCTTCTAGGCTTATTCACCTTATATACTATAGTTATATTTCCTCTTCCCTCATATGTAAAGTATCCAAATGATACCCATTCTTAAAGACTTTGTTCTTAAATCTTTTCATGTGTAATGTGAGAAAGAGCTGGAAACACTGAGCACATGAAATCTAGTTAGAAGGCTCACTGGGTTCTTAGAAATATAAAATAAACAGGATAATGCAGTATGAGTATCTGCAGAAATTCTAGACAAGGCTAAGGTAGTTTCTAAGAAGATTGTGAGCAAAGTTAGATATTGATCCCAATACAAATACGAGCATAGATTTCCAAAACTAAAAATATTATGGCAACTAAAGCAGTAAAATTTGATGTAACTTATTACTCTAATCAAAATAGAATATATATTAATAGTCCTAGTTCTAGTTCAAGTCCTCCTTCTAAAAACAGATAGATACTGGACAAAATATATTAAAACAATTATTTTCAGACAATAGAATTTACTCAGTATTAGGATTATAATCTCTGAAAGAAGGAAAATAAGATCATTACAAAAGCTCCAGCTTTCTGCCTAGAAGTAATTCCTGATTTGAAGTAAGAAGCACAAACCAAGAAGTGCTCTACAGTCTCAACAAATTAGGAAGAAACAGAGATTGGAGGTGAGAGAAGCTGAAACAGTTGAATATGAAGGTTGAATACAAAAAAGGAGGTAGTTATGCTTTGGCTGAATGATAAACATTGTGTATGTTGGATAAAATTCTGAAAGGCCATTATAAAACAACTGTCCAGAAAAATAACAAACCTACAAATGACTGGGAAATGTTAGGGGTTCTAACTGGCTGGAGTCGAGAAACCTCATTCTACACACAGTGTATTTAAGAGATACCAGAAGTGTCATCCCTTAGTACCACTACCAAACTAGAATAAACTAGTCACACTCTAACAAAGGTTATAAACAAATCTCCAGGGAATTAAAGTCGGCTGGGAAGCAACCTATCTATTAGGTAAACATACTTCCACATTCTTGGAAAGATCATAAGAAAAAAATGAAAACCTCAATAACAGAACATTCAAATATCTAACAAACAATAAAACTTACGACACATGGAAAGAGGCAGCCAAACATGAACCGTAATCAGAATAAAACACACTGTTTTGGATACAACAATACATCGAAAAATTCCAGAGATGGTAGAAATAGTACCTGAGGACCTGATAACAGGTGTTATAATATGTATAAAGATATAAAATAAAACACAAAGATAATGTGGAATGACACTACTGATATTTCAAAAAGAAATAAAACTTTTAGCATTTGACCATAATATTAAAGAAAGAGAAAAAGCATTAGATTAATTTAATAGATTAAAATTTTAGAAGAAAATATTTGTGAATGTGAGTTATAATAATAGAAATCCAATTGGAAGTGGAAAAAGAAAAAGAATGAAAAAAAATCATTTTACCATAAGGATGTTTACACTAGAAGTTTTATTACAGCTTAATTCATAATCACCAAGATGTGGAATCCACCCAAATTCACATCAACCCATGAATGGATTAACAAACTGTGGGATATGGATGCCATGGAATAATATTCAGCCATAAAAAGAGATGGAGCCTTTACATCTTCTGTATTTGTATGTAGAAAGTGATAAGCATTCTTCTTAGTAAAGTATCACTAGAATGGAAAGGTATCCAATATACTCACTATGAATATGATACCAATAGATAAAGAACTACACTCCTACATGAGAGAAAAACATAATTCAATTCAAGTAGGGGGAAGGGGAACAGGGAAGGAGATATGAGAGGGTGGAGGGAGATTGATAATTTCTCACCTAATGGGTACAATGCAAGGGTATATAGAACACCTCCTGGGTGAAGTGCTCAACTACAACTTAAACTTTACCTAACAAAAGAAAAAAAAATAGCCTAATCATTTGTACCCTCATATTAATCTTAAATTTTTTAAAAAGTGAAAAATTAATGAAGCCTCATTAACTTATGTAGTAATATAAAATGGTGTAGCATTTACAGATTAGATTCCCAAAAGGAAAGAGAGGAAAAAGACCAGAAGAATATTAAATAGATAATGAAAGTAATAGAGCAAGTCTAGTCAGGAATAGAGTAACATTATGAGTAAACAGGCAGTTATTGTGTTAACACAGTAATGTGCTTGTGGTTAATGAGGTGGGAAAATTGATCCTATGGTCACAACACAAATTAATGTCTAATTTTTCATATAGATGGTATTATTAAACAATTTTGATCACAAGCTTCTGTGGACATTAATGTCTCTTATTGTGAATGTGTGTTAGTTGTCCACTTTGTGACTATCTTGAACACTTGAGAAGTACATTCTAGATGAATTTTTATAATGACTTATGTTGGCAAAAGGATGAGAGTAGATAAGCTCTTTAGGGGACATCTACTGTTGTCTAGTCATGGGAGAGACAATGAGGGCCTGAATTCCTATCACTGACATGCTAAACAAGAGGATCAACTTAAAAAGTTTTAATAAAGTAGAATAAAATATTAGCTACTGACAAAATAAAGGGAATTAAGAATTCATAAAACATTTCATGCTTTGAAAAATCATAAAAAGAAGAAAATGTAGAAAAAGAAAAGTTTTAATGTGTATGTGTAACTAACTGAAAGCACTAACCAGAAAATAAATTAAAATATCAAGAAAATATATTCTTGGGCTAAATCTTGTAAGTTTAGTATTATAAATTTAGGTTTGGAAATTACTTTAAACTTCTTCAGGCTAAAATTATATGAGTTACTTAGTAAGTTTCCAGAAAAAAAAATTCACTTAATTTATTGATAAGTATGATTTGTGTACAAGTGTTTGGAGAACACTGCAATATTTTCCATGGTGCGTGACAAAGGAGAGGCAGCTTATTCGGGAAAGACTTACAGCATCTATGTAGAAGACAGAAGTCATAAACTAAAAAATGGTGATGAGTATGTCTGCTACAGCATTTTTTTGTGACAGAATTTTCCAGAACATACTTTGTATATCATCAAAAATATTTTAAAAAATCAAATGATCCTGGGCAGAAGCTTTTGTTAAGGAGTTCAAACATGTGGAATGAACTTCTTATTAGACGAATAAAGACAAAAACTGGTTGTCTATTGAGGTAAAGGTAAGACATTGTATATTTAACTATGCCACAAAACAATGAAAATAATACGGATCTGAGTTAACTTTTCATCATGCAATTAAAATCCAGTCAACAAAAATATTTTCAAAGACTGTTTTTTAAATTTCAGGTTATTGCAAGGGTACAAACAACCAGGTCACAATTTATGAATTTGTTCGGTAGCATCTCTCTTGGAGTTGTGTCCTACACCCAAAAAGTGTTTTATACACCCTTACCTTGTGGCCCTTTAAGTGGGCGCACACCAATCCTCTCTCCACTTTCCTCATTCCTCCTCTCCCCAAATTGAACAGAATTAAGATTTCTCTTATGTCTCTTAATTGTGAATGTGTGTTAGTTTGTCCACTGGCTTCATAATATAATTGAGTACATTGGATACTTGCTTTTCCACTATTTTTATTTTTTATTGTATGTAGAGACAGAGTCTCACTTTATCGCCCTTGGTAGAATCCCGTGGCGTCACACAGCTCACAGCAACCTCCATCTCCTGGGCTTAGGCGATTCTCTTGCCTCAGCCTCCCGAGCAGCTGGGACTACAGGCACCCGCCACAACGCCCGGCTAGTTTTCTGTTTTGCAGTTCGCTGAGGCTGGGTTTGAACCTGCCACCTTCGGTATATGAGGCCGGCACCCTACTCGATACTTTACTAAGAAGAATATGCTCCATGCAGGTTAATACAGAAGATGTAAAGTCACTATCTTTTCTTAGGACTGAATAGTAATCCCTGGTATACGTATACCACAGATTGTTAATCCATTCCTGAATTAACGGGCATTTAGGTTGTTTCCACATTTTGTTGGTTGCAAATTGAACTGTAATAAACATTCTACTACAAAGGTCTTTATGAAAAAATTATTTTTTTTTTCTTCTGGGTAAAAGCCTAGTAGTGGGATTGCAGGGTTAAATGGGAGATCTAATTTGAATTCTTTGAGGACTCTCCATACTTCTTTCCAAAGAGGCTGTATTAGTTTGCAGTCCCAGTAACAGTGTAAAAGTGTTCCTCTCTCTCCACACCCACACGAGCATCTGCAACTCTGGAACTTTATAATGTTGTCTATTCTCACTGGGGTTAAGTGTATCTCAGAGTGGTTTTGATTTGCATTTCTCTGATGATCAGGAAAGATGAGCATTTTTTCAAATGGTTTTTAGCCATTCATTTATCTTCATCAGAGAAGGCTCTGTTCATGTTTCTTACCCAGTGACAGATGGGATTTCTTTCTCTTTTTTTAGTGATTAATTTGAGTTCTCTATAGAGCCTAGTTATCAAGCCTTTGTCAGATACATAATGTGTAGCTTTTTTTGTCCCATTCTGAAGGTTGTTTATTTGCTTAATTGTTGTATCCTTAGCTATGCAAAAGCTTCTAAGTTTAATTAAGTCTCATGTTTATTTTCATTGTGATTACTGCTGTGTCTTCTTCATAACTTCTCCAAGCTGACAGACATCCTCAAGAGTTTTTCCCACACTTGGTTCTTGGATTTTTGTCATTTCATACCATATATTTAAATCTTTTATCCATCTCGAGTCAATTTTTGTAAGTGATGACAGGTGTGGGTCCATTTTCAGTCTTTTACTTGAGGTTATTCAGTTCTTCCAGCACCATTTATTATTGAAGAGGTGTTCTTTTCCCCAGTATATGCTTTTACTGCTTTATCAAAGATCAGATCAGATGTCTCTAAGACACCAGCTCCATCTCTTGGTTTTGTTTGGTTCCAAATGTCCTGTCTCTATTTTTGTGCTGATACCATGCTGTTTTGATCACTGTGGAAGTGTAATATAACCTAAAGTCTGGTAGAGTGATGCCCCTGGCATTGTTTTTTAAATAAAAATTGCCATTGCTATACAGGGTTGTTTCTGGTTCCATACAAAATGAAGAACTATTTTTTTTCTAAGTTCTTCAAAGTATGATGTTGGTATTTTAATGGGGATTGCACTGATTCTGTTGATTTCTTTGGGTAGAATAGACATTGCAACAATGTTGATTCTTTTCAGTCAAGAGCATGTTATGTTCTTCCATTTGTTGATATCTTCTGCTATTTCTTTTCTTAGGGTTTTATAATTCTCTTTGGAGAGGTCCTTCTATGTTTGTTACATATATTCCTAGGTATTTCATTTTCTTTGAAGCTACTATGAAGCTTCTTTGATTAGCTTCTCAATTTGACTGTTATTGGCATTTATAGGCTACTGATTAATGAACGTTGATTTTATACCCTGAGACTATATTCCCCGTCACGTTAAGGAGTCTTGTGGTTGACTCTTTGGGGTTTTCTAAGTATAAGAACATATCTTTGGCAAAGAGCAAAAGTTTGAATTTCCCTCCCCTCACTGCCTCAGCACCCATAGCTCAATGGTTAGGGAGCCAGCCACATGCACCAGGGCTGGGGGTTTTGAACCAGGGCATGGTCTGCTAAACAACAATGACAACAATTACAAAAAAACAGCCAGGCCTGTGGCAGGTGCCTGTAGTTCCAGCTACTGGGAGGCTGAGGCAAGAGAATCACTTAAGCCCAAGAGTTTGAGGTTGCTGTGAGCTGTGATGCTCAGGACTCTACTGAGGGCAACATCGTGAAACTCCATCTCAGAAAAAAATTTTTTTAACCTCCCCTGCGCCCACTTGGATGCCCTTTATATCCTTCTCTTGAATGATTGTTGTGGCTAGAACATCCAGAACTATGTAGCATAGTAGTAGTGATTGAGGACATACTTATCCAGTTCCTGTTTTAAGTGGAAAAGCTTTCAGTCTTCCTCCATTCAGTATGACATTAGCTGTGGGTTTGTCATATATGGCTTCAATCATTTTATGAAATATGCCACTTATACCTGTATTCTTAAGTGCTCTTGTTAGAAAATGATGCTGAATTTTATCAAATGCTTTTTCTACATCTGTCAAGAGGATCATATGCTTTTTGCTTTTGCTTCTATAGATATGGTGTATTACATTTATGGATTTGTGTATGTTAAACCAGGCTTGCATCCCTGGGATGAAGCCTACTTAATAGTGATATGTAACTTTTTAATGTGAAGCTGTAATCTATTGGCTAAGATTTTACTGAGCAGTTTTAGATCAATATTCATTAGTGAAATTGATTATAGTTCTCTTTTTTAGTTTGGTGCTTTTCTGGTTTTGGTATCAGGGTGATGTTTGTTTCTTAGAATGTGTTAGGGAAGGTTTCTTCCTTCTCAATGTTTTGGAATAGGTACTGCAGTATAGGTACAATCTCTTCTTTTAAGGTTTGATAGAATTCTAATGTGAAGCCTTCTGGTCCAGGACTTTTTTTGTGTTGGGAGATTTTTTTTTTTTGTATTATTATTCTTTCTTCAATCTCAGTACTTAATACGGGTTTGTTCAAGAGATCGATTTCTTCCTGTTTAAGTCTAGGGACAGGGTATGATTCTAGGTTTTGGTCCATTTCCTCCACATTGTCAAATTTCTGGGCATAGAGTTTCTTGTAATAGTCATAGATAATCTCTTGTATCTCAGTGTTATCTGTTGTTATTTCCCTTTTTTTCATTTCAGATTGAATTTATTAGAGATTTTAGTTTTCTGTTTCTAGTTAACCTAGCCAAAGTTTATCAATTTTACTTATATTTTTGAAGACCAAACTTTTGTTTCATTGATTTTCTGAATGATTTTTTTAAATTTCATTTATTTGTGATTAATTTTGGTTATTTCTTTTGTTCTGCTAGGTTGGAACTGGATTACTCTTCCTTTTCCACTTCTTTAAGATGATTCATTGGGTTGTCAATGGGCTCTCTCTCTGTTTTTTGTATATAGGCATCTAATACAATAAATTTCCCTCTTAGTTCCACAGGTTTTGGTAACTTGTATCTTCACTGTTGTTAAGTGCAAAGAATTTACAAATTTCTTCCTTGACCCAACACTCATTTACATAAGGTCATTTAGTTTCCATGCTTTTGTGTGGGGATGAAATTTTTGCTGGAGTTGAGCTCCACCTTTATAGTTCTGTGGTCTGTGAAAATACAAGGTATAATTTGAATATTTTGATTTTGTTGAGGTTTGTTTTGTGACCTAGGATATGACCTATTTTGGAGTATGTTCCATAGGCTGATGAGATAATGCATATTCCTTAGCTTTGGGAAGTTGTATTCTGTATATGTCTATTAAGCCCATTTGTTCTGGGTTTGCTTTTAAGTCCTTTGTTTCTTTGTTAAGTTTCTGTTTAGAGGATCTGTTCTTTTTAACCAGAAAGTTATTAAAGTCCCTAGCTCTTATGGTGTTATGGAATATCAGGTTTCTTGGACCAATTAAGGTCTATTTATAAATCTGGGAACATTTACGTTGGGTGTGTAAATATTTAGAATTGAAATGTTCTGTTGGGTGGTACCTGTGGCTCAAAGGAGTAGGGCGCTGGCTCAATATACCAGAGGTGGCAGATTCAAACCCAGCCCTGGTCAAAAAAAAAAAAAAAGAAAGAAAGAAATTTTCTGTTGATGTATTGTCCCCTTACACAGTATGAAGTGATTCTCTTTGTCTTTCTTAAATTTAGTTGCTTTTAATCCACTTACTTGCCTCTGTAAATAAGATTGTGACACTCCTTTCTTCTGACCCTTTACCCTGAGTCTTGTTATGTCTTTCATGTTAGGTGTGTTTCCTAGAGAAAAATCTAAGGATAGTTTATGCTTTTTTATCCAAATGGCCAGCCTGTGCCTCTTCAGTGGGGAATTAAAAGCCAACAACATTTATTGAGGGAATTAATAAGTGTGTCAGAGTTCTAATCATCTTTTTTTGTAAAAGGCTGCTGTTTACTTTATCATTTGCACCACTGCAGAAGCTAAGTTTTCTCCTTCAGTTTATGGATGAAACTTTGCGGATGGTCCATTGTGATGTTCAGTGTGGAGAATAGGTCTAAGTGTCTCCTGTAGAGCTGGTCTTGGTGTGGCATACTTCCTCAATGTTTGCATATCAGTAAAATATTTGATTTTTTCCATCAATTGTGAAGCTTATTTTAGCAGTATACAGAACTTTGGGCTGAATATTGTTCTGTTTAAGAAGATTAAACAGAACATTGATGATCATTCTCTTCTAGCTTAGAAAGTTTCAGCTGCAAAATCCACTGTCACCCTGTTGGATCTGCCCCTTTGGCTCAATTGGCACTTACTCCTGGCTGCTTATAGAATTTTTTTCTTTTTCTTGACTTCGGGCACATTCATACATTGTGTCTTGGAGATGTTCTATTTGTGTTGAGACAACACAGAGTTTGATATTCCTCTAAAAGGAGTTTCAGAATCTTTAATGATACTTGGGAAGTTTTTGTTTACATCTTCCAGTAGGAATTCCATTCCTTTGGGACATTCTTCTGCCCCTTCAGAAATACCTATAATTGAAGATTTGAGTCCTTATGAAGTTTCATAATTCTTTGAGTGAATATTCAGCCTTCTCTCTCTTCCTCTTTAGCTGTCTGTGTTAGTTTAAGAACTTTATCCTCTAGCTCTGAGATTCTTTCTTCCGCATGGTCTAATCTATTATTGATGCTTTCTACTGTATCTTTAAGTTCCCTGATTGACTCCTTTTATTCCTTAAACTCTCATGGCTTTTCTATATTCTTTCTATTTTTCATCCATTTTCTTGGTTCTGTTTTTCCACTTTCTCATCAGTTCCTTTTATTATTTTGGCACACATTTTTAAATTCCCTTTCTTTCATTTCCTTTACATCTATACAGGTAGAATTCTCTGTGGTTGTTGCCTCATGATCCCTAGTGGCGGTTGTTCTATTCTGGTTGTTCATGATGACAACAATTTTCTGTTGGCTCTTCCTCATGTGTGTTTTCTTCTCATTCACTTCCTTCCCCTACTTTTCCTTCTCACTATATCCTTTACTTTAAATTACCTTGTCTCAGAGCTTACTTGTTGAAGTGGCTTTTGGCATAAGGCCAAAGGAAGGTAAGAGTAAAAAACAAGAAGGGTGAAAGAAATGAAGAAAATGAAGAGGAAAAAAAAACGGAAGGGGAGTTAGAAGGAAATAATTAAAGAAAGGGATAGAAAAGGACAGTGTGAGAGAGAGAGAGAGACAGGAGAAATGGTGTTGTTCAGAGGGGTTCTTTAACCACACCTACAGCTCCAGGCAGGGTGACTCCCTCTGAGTCAAGAGTTCCTTCTCCTTATCAACCTGGGAAAAATCAAGACCCCACCTCTATCAAACATATAAGGAAATAAACAGCATGTCACAGTAAGTACCAAACAATACCTTCTTTCGAAAGGCCAAAGCTGGAAAGATGCCCAATATCATGAGCTCATGGCTTGCTCAAACAAGACCAATGCTGCCTCAACAGCCAGACCAATTCAATGGTCCTTAAGGTCTCAGAGATGAGAAAGAAAAAAGAAACAATATTAAAAATAGATTTAAAAAACTAAAAATATAATTGCATAAGATAAAGAAGGAAAAAGTGGATTATCTTAAGTGTTGGGTGGGAATTTTATGTGGCAAATATGAGAGAAGTGGAAAAATCTCTACTGAGAGAGACAATGGAGAAAAAATTAAAAGGAATAAAAGGGGCTAAAAATAGTAACAAAAATGGAGAAGCTCTTGCTAATTAAAAAAGTAAAAATGAATAAATAAAAATACTACCAATCCATAAAAAAAACTAAACAAAAACAACTACCACATCAATAAAAGGGGGGAAAAAGGAAAAGAACAAAACTGAGAAAACCAAATTTAAAAAGAAGCAAAAATTGTAAAACTGTGTGTGTGTATTACAATATGTTGCATGAATACCAGGTGGTGCTGTGGTGTTAGGAGACAGACAACACAGCTGGATTTTCTGTGTATGATAGGTTTTGAAAGCCACTGTCTAGTTGCAAAGGAGATTGGATCTTGTCTTTCTGACTTCTTTGCCCTCAATCTGGGCCAGTTTGCTTCATCAGCATTCAGTCCCTGTGGTCCTGCGGTCCTAAATCTCTCACCAGTCTTCTCAGGAGGCCCTTCGGTGTCCCCTGACAACAAAGCAGTCTTCCCTGGGGAGCAGTGGCACTCAGCTTATTCTACGAATGGTTGCTGTATCTCAGCAGATGCACCAAAGCCTGCCATGAACTAGGGCCCTGTGGATTGTTTCTCCCTTGGTGTAGTCTTCCTACAATCATGGCACCCCACCAGAAGCAATGCTGATGGGAGAATTTCTATGCTTGGATTTCGACCACAGCTGCTGAATGCTGTTTGAATGCTGTTCTAGTTGCTGCTCCAGTGAGCACCCCAGTCCAAAATCTAAATGCTACAGGACATTTCTTTCTCAGGAGCCAGCGGACTGGTCAGCCTCTGCCCAAGCACTTGCCTTCTGCATCAATTTTCCTTAGCTCCAGACCTCCTTGTTGGCTCCTGAGGTCTCCTACAGCTTCATGGTGTCCCCAGAGTGATATTCATGTACAGATTACCCCAGGGAGAGGTTGCTGAAGCCTCTAGTCTGTCTTACCATGAGTAGCTGGGCAAGAGATGTCTCTAGTCCACCATCTTGCTCCACTCCTTAATATTTTCAAATGTTAATGCTTTTGCTGAATAATGCAGTGGTATATGGCCATAAAATATGCACTGCTGAAAACAGGATGATAAACTAATGTTACAATCTTTGATTAGGAGGAAGGAAGAAATTGTGGCAGCAAGTGTGTGGAACTGCTAATATTTCAAAATAGCAAGTAGCGCTATACTATATTTAATATGCTGCCTTGGGTAGACTTGCTATTGCAAAGTATTGTAAGCAGTGTATGATCTGTGGTACAGCCACTATATGCCATCAAAGCTAATTCATTCTAAACAATATTGAGTATCTAGAGGCTGCTTAAATTCTTCTTACAAAAATAGTGCATCCAAAATCAACATCATTCATATCTATCACGCTGAGGACATTTCTTTTATATTGATGTATTTAGCAATTTTATATTTTTCAGTTTATTTCAAAGTCAGTAAATAATAAAAATTTCTAAGGATTTATTTAAGTTTTTCTTCTCTAAAACACTCATAGAATTCTCACTATTTTCTATAATGGTGAAGTAATTACACAGGCAATGAAATTGCCCTATTAACTCTCTCTCACTTTTAAAACACTCATTAATGATTTTATATGCAGGCACATTTGCATGCCCATATTATGTTTATCACATATAAGTGTACACTTCATAGCACAAGGTTTAAAATACATAAATAACTTTTTAAATCAAAATCATAAAAAAATCAACAACAATTTTTTTGTCAGTAATACAGGGGATTTATATTGATCATGTCCTTTTATTAAATATGGAAGACTACTTTAAAATAATGTGGACTTTTTGTAGTTAGTAAACTAATATATAATAGTGAATGTGTTTCTAGATAGCTGTATGCATATTATACACTAATTTACAGGGCAATTATTAGTTGCATGGTATGTCACAGGTCCTAAGAATGTGATCAATTTCTCTTCTAAACCAAATTGTCACTCACAAATTGTTATTGTATATTTAGTTAAATACAAAATAATTAATGTCTCCTTTTAAAAGAAGTCATCTAAAGAGAGTAAACACACTTCTAGTTTATATTGGCAATGCATTTCGGTAGAATTTTAATCCACTGTAAACTCACTCTTGGGAACTATAATTTTATAGCAACTTCAAAGACAGGAGGAATGCAAAGTCAAGAGTTGGAATATACCAATTTATTCAGTAGCTATAGATTTAGTGGTAGACGTTTAGTTTCCTTCTGACATATTTATAACATGTATGCCCTGTATGCCGCCACTATAATCCTCTGTATAATAATGGATGTGATGTTTATGTTGTGTTTAATGGATTCAAACATAAGAAGAAAACAACAAGAATGGCTAATTTTTACTTGTATTACTGTCTTACTTTTTAATGATGTGAGGAGATATATGCTTGACTCAGTGATTGGATTTCATATCAGCAAAATCTAAAATATTCTGATTATCAAAGCCATGCATTTACACAAAAAATATGACCCAAGTGTTAAACAGAAACCAATTATTGGGTAAACTGAGTAGCAGTTGATTTTGAAAGTTATCTGTTCACTGCTTCAGAGAGTTCAAATGATAACTTGATTAGAATTAGTATGGCTCATTAATATAAATATATGTTTTTCTTAGCATTTTAATTCCATTTTTGAAGTTTTCTACTTCATTGTATTATGGATTAAGAGCATTGGTTAGGTTGCACACAGATTTTCATCCATCAGCTAACAAATAATAAACTGTAACACTATAGGATATATTCTAGCCAATGGTTAATTATTGTGGTACCATAACAATTTAGATTATATAAGACTTGACCAATTATTTAAAATAATATTTAATTTCACTTAACTCTTTCATAAAAATGAAGATCTGGAAAAGTAAAAATCTCTATTATTAATAATGACAGTTCTAGAATTCCTGTTCTTAATGCAATTAAAATAACCCTGAAATAACTAATTTTCCTAATGTAGGAAACATTTAATCTCAATAAAATAGTTATTGAAAACAAATTTTCTGTGTGATCTACTGTGAAATAAAAATATAAAATTAAAAATGTATAATAATGTTAGAGTACATTGTCTAAAGTTGCCTAAAAGTAGAAATTTCATTAATGATTTCATAATATACTTCACTCTTTGCAGGTATTTCCTCCTCATACCCCTAACATCTGTTTTTCAACTTTAGCAATTTGATTAGTTGATATATGTGCACATATTTCAACTGCCTTACTTTTTGATGATGTGAGGAAATATATGCTTGAAACAGTTGGACATCATATCAACAATATCTAAAAAATGTATTATTTTATAAATTTATGCTATGTAGTAAAGAAGGAATATTTGATGTTCTTTTTTTCTTAATTTCTGCTTAATCAAATAAAAAGGATTTGCAAATCAATCCTTTATGCCATTTATCCTGTTTCCTCTTTTAAAAACTCAGCCAGTGAGAATTTGATTTAAGTCCACTTTTTCTTTTAGAAAAGAGAGGAACAGATAGAAGCAATAAATGAAGGTAAGTAATTCAAACAAGACCTTGAAAGCCAATTAGGATGTTGTACTGGCATCAATACTATTGGCTGCCATGATTTGGACAATGGTCTTTGTTTTATTGGAATGTCATCTTCTAATACTGGAGATTTTCTGGGTGCAAATAAGTGATCAAAAATATGACTCCCTTTAGATGTCTCAAAAAGTTATAGTTGCATTTGTCCATCTGTCCAGACCAGATTATCTTCAGGACTTACATTTGTTAAATCTTAATGTCACAGATAGCTTGCAAAATACAAACTTAAAATATAAAATGAAGTTAATTAACTCAAGATTCTAGTTTCCTGCCTGTATTTCTTACAGAAACAGTCTTCTACTCCCTTTACTTCAAATAAAGTGTAAAAAATGAGGCACAGATGTTTAAATATTTCTGCTGTTTAAGTTTTAAAATAACTAGTGTACATGATCCCATATTTTTGATAAAGCACCAGGCATCTGTATTCAGCTTTTAAACTCCAAAGCATGAGCATTACAACAAATAGATTTTTTCAAGATGCTAACCTCCAAAGGAATAAAGAAAATTTGTATTACATTATTCCTTCCTTCAAATTTCTTTGTCAAAATGGAGGAAATATTATCTACAAATTATAATAATTAGGTAATTATAGATACCAGCATATGTAATATAAATAAGTACTAAAATATTAAATAAAATAATAAAGTATATAGAAAGCTTTAAAATGGAAATATTTTAGTATAAAAATTTGAAGAGTATCATAAATGTTTTTGTGTAGGACTTGAGTCCAGCATAAGAACTATCAGAGCCTTTTCTAGCCAGCATGGCAGAGCAGGGATGATATTTAGATGAGTAATGTAGTAATGGATGGCAGACTGGGTCAGAGGTGAGAAAAAAAATGTATGTAGGTAGAGAGAACGAAAGAGATAAAAATAATAGTAAGACACCAAACAACAAAACTTCTCTGAGTGTGATTTCCTATCATTCAAATTCAGTTTTTTTCTAACATTTTGAATTTATTAAAAATTCCAACCCATATTTTTCTATGAATTACTTTTTTTCCAAGCCAGGCCTTCAGTTTATTTGTTATCCAACTTGGATCCAATGCTCCTAATTATAACAAAACCCTTGAAAGCACTTTAACTCCCTTTCTCTTTCTCCATCTGTTTTAACTGACAAAGTGTGACACCTAATTAAACTCACTTTTCTGCTTTTGCCATGACTAACTGTACATATCAGAAATGACTTCTCCCACCCTAATTCAAGTCTACACATTTCAAATGATCACTTCATTCTATCTGGAAATCCGTCTGTTTTATGTATTTATATTCTTTAATCTACTACCACTCAAAATCACTATTGCTCATTCTTCTATATTCCTCTCAATTTTCTTTTACCATCTTCCTTCTTCAGTCTCAACTAATGACTTTGGCTCATGCATTATTGAAAAAACGGAAACAATCTGAGAGGATTCATTTTATTGTATCAGGATTAAATACACATGCTTATGCATCTGTACTTTCTGCCTTCCCTCCTGCTACTGTGGACGAAAGATCCCTGCACTTACCAACCAAAAGGCACTCAGTCCCTCTGATAGGAGAGGGAAGGCTTTTAGACAGGGACAGGGATGAAGGAGGCTCAGGAGAGAGGGTTGGGCACAGTCAACAGGCCTGTAAAATCCCCTGGCAGGAAGTTTCTGAACTGCCACAGAGAGCTCATGTGACCCAGGCAGCTGTTAGTTAATAGTTGTTGTTGGGTGGGGCATACCAGGAGGAAGTACCCCCAAAGGGACTCGGTGGCTGAAACCCACCTGCGTGAACAAGGAGCCAATAATGATGAGCCATTTTGATTTGAAAGGGCCAACCAGAGTACCACCAATAACCAGAACACTTGAGGCTTAAAAACTCCTGGGCAAAGAGCCAAAAGCAGCAACTTATTCAAGACCCCCTCCAGTGCACAGGAAGCTTTGCTTTCCTCTCAATAAATTCTTTTGCTTTTGCTTACCTGAGGTCCCTGAATTCATTCTTCAATTCCTCAGGCCAAGGACATGGCAGGAAAATTCCAGTATCGTCTTTATGTGGACTCTGGAATCTACCTCCTCTCTTTTTCTCCAGAAGTTATTCCTACTCTCTACTACAGTATGTGTCTTCATTTCAAGGGACTTAATGAACACAGATCCTACCAAATGCTTCATGTTGATGACCCTGAAACTTATATCGAACTCCTCTAAATTTTCACCTTCTTACTCAGCATGCTCACACAGATTTCTTAGAGATCTCAAATTTAGCATGTCAAAAACACAATTCTTATTCCTAATGTTCCCATTTCATTGCCAACTCAGTAAAGTTTGCCACTTCTAATTATTTTCTGATGTCAAAATATCAAGGAATTTTCTTACCTTCTTTTCAATCTCCAAAGTCTAGTGTATCAGTAACTATTAGATAGTTGTGTTTGAAAAATATATTCTAATGTCTAATGTTTCCACTTTGTACCAGCTCTACTATTGCCATGTCAATCACCATCATTTATGTGGATTATTTAAATAACCTTCCACCTGTTCTCTCTACTCCCATAGACACATACAATCCCTACAAACTATTCTTCACACACTTGCATAAAACTCTTGAAAGTGGATTCCCTTTGCATGTGAAGTAAATTCTAAACTTTCTTCTGGAAAAATAGCTCTTCATCTTCTGCCTTCTTAACAAGACCTTAAGGATGCCTTCACCTTCACCTTTCTTTCCCTTAATTCTACATTTCTGCCACACTGTCTTTCCCTGAGTTTCTCAAAGACTCTATCTGCATTCAAAAGAATGGGGGTGGGAAGAAGTGAGAACTACTTATTGAAATCACAAAGTCGATAGCTAAGAAAAGACTGGGACTTTCCATTGATAGTGTTTAAACATCTTTTTTAAAAAATTGTCATTTAAAAAATATTAGAAGATGGAAGTGATAAAAAATTCTCTTCACAGTGTCTATAGAAAACTAATGAGAGGTTAAGCCTACTCTTCCTTTTTATACGATTGCATTATAATTTTCTTTCTTATGCAAGTTGAAAATCTTCGATATCTTTAACACACCCAGCAAGAGCTATGCAGTTCTGAGCACTCTATATAGACATTCATTTCTGTTTCTCTTGCTGTATCTCTTCCACATGCTGTTGTTTTTTTTTTTTTTCTGAGTATGTAATTTATGCTTTGGATTTGCTATTCTTTTTGTCAGCTATGTTTCGTTTTATGCATGCTGATTCCAGCAATAGAGATCTTTTGAAATTGGTAAAGCAGCTCTGTAAACCAATACTACCACAAAAATTGTCACTGTATCACATGGAGATCTAGAATAAAAAGAACTGAGAAATATCATTCTCTCCATGTAAATATAGATGGATTTTTTAATGGAATAACTTGAATCCCACCTCATTTGAAACAAAAAAAAATCTATTTCTCATTTTATATGTTTTATTAGAGATCATAGACTTACTAATTCCAAATCATATCACATGAGCAATGTAAATCTAGATTACGTAAAATAAAATCAATTTCTTAGCTTAACATTTCCCCAATTATGTTACTGTATGGTATTTTACTTGAACTTAGTTAATAATATCAATACTAAAAGCCCAATACCTGGTATTAATAGTAAAAAGATTTCTTTTGAGGTTTTATACTTATTTGCTGCTGTTAAGGCAAATATAGGCATAAGAAGCACTTCATAGTAGTTAGAAGGTTAAAAAAGAAATTATTAGTACCCTTAAAACACGATTCACCTGTTTTAAAAATCTTTTAAAGTACTTTTAGATATCATTCAAACAAAATAGGAGTATATAAAAGTATTACAATTACATATAACAGAAATTATAAGAAAGATCATTAGTTTGGGATCTCTGGTTCAAGGAGAGACTTCAACAGCAAGTCCTACCAGCCCCAGATCATTTCTTTATTCCAATGCCAACCTGTAATAAAGGGGAGCAAGTCCTATCACACTAAATCAAGAAGTAGGTTTGTGGTAGAGCAAGAAATAAAATACTTACTCCAAAATGGCTGGGCTATGTGCTATGCTCTGGGTAAACACTACCACTAAACTGGATTACAGGTCTGGAACAGGAAGGTATTATAAATCTTAGGAAGCTAAGACAGGTGGAAGTGCAGCCAGAATCTCTTTGTCTCTGGTGGGGCTGTGGTCTCAGAGATTCCAAGAATGACCTTGGAGTAAGTAATCCATGACCATTGCAAGTAAGTGACAGGATAGATTTTATTGATAGAATAAAAAAGGAAGATAAGATCTCTGGTGTAGCAGAGGGGGGAACCCTAGTGCGTAGACCAGATGCACCTTCTGTTTAGGGGTTTATATGCCTCTTTTCTCATCTTTCATCTGGGGAGATGGAATGAATGTATGACTGCAATATGTCACAATCAGCCAGGGGCCTGTGGGCAGAAGTTAATTTTAAAACAGCCTTTGTACAGGAACGTGGTCCCTTTGGGAGTATAATCTCTGCTTGGGAGTGACAGCCTACGTGGAAAGCCAGTCAGGCTGGTTTTCATGCCAGGTGTAAATTCTAGCACTCTGGGAGGACTAGGCAGTTGGATTGCCTGAGCTCAGGAGTTACAGACCAGCCTGAGCCAAACTAGACCTTTTCTCTTGAAATAGCTGGGAGTTGCGGTGGTGCCTGTAATCCCAGCTGCTGGGAAAGCTGAAGCAAGAGAATCACTTGAGCCCAAGAGTTTGAGGTTGTTGTAAGCTATGATAGCATGGCACGCTACCGAGGGTGATAAAATGAGACTCTGTCTCAAAAAACAAAACGAAACAAACAAACAAAACAAATCAAAAAAAAAAAAAAAAAAAAAAAACCAGACTCGTTTTTATGGGCTGTTTTGGGCCCAGGGAATGTGGTGTGTGCTCAAGCTGGTCTGTGAGCATGCTTGGGACTAAGAAATGAAGTCTCTGTCCAGCTCTGAGTGGGGTGTCCACTATCTTCCACTTCAAGCAGAAATTAAATGAGAAAAAAGCAAGTGGCATGCATTTTTGGGTATATCTAGCCCAGCAGGCTTTTCTCTTTACTAGTCAGCTGCTGAGATTGTTGAATTTCAGAAGCACCTCCTGAAAAAACAAGGAGATAATTAAGGGTGGTTTTCATTTCCACTATCTATATATAGTATATTTGATCTCTTTTCCTTGCTTCATAGGTGAGGCAAAGGTAAAACAAACTAAAAGTAATTTAACTAAGTTAATAGTATATGCTTATATGTTAGATTTTCATTTAATTAAATAGCAGTTTTTTTTCCTCAAATGTTGCACAAGCCACAGTTTTGACTTTTGTTCAATTTAGTTGTTCCCAGTTGAAGTATTTTTTTAAAGTTTAATTTTCCTTGACTGACAAAAAATTATATACGGAGAAAGAGAATAGCAATCTTTAGTACCATTTATTAAACATTGGAAGATAATTTTAGTTCCTACCATGATGTTAAATATAACTTGCAAAAATATAAAAATATATATCAATTTTTTGTAAGCTGTGAAATATTTGAATTTTATTTTTTCACAAAACTTATTTGATTATCCTAGCTTTTATTTAGAAGTATCTTTTAAAAATATACATAATAAGCATTATCTATCACTGACTTTTTGAGTCACAAAGTAAAAGTCTAATGTTACAATTATAAAGTGTAATACCTGTTACTATGTTAGTCAACATATCTTTCTGAAGATGGAGACACATGAACAACACGAACTGGGTTTGTGGATCACACAGACTTGAAATTATTCAAAGTGTGAACAGAAAGGTGACACAAACCCCCCAAAATAAATTTAATTAGAAGAAAAAATAAAATTCTCAAAATAAGTTAAAGTAATTGCAAATTTCACAAACAGGAAATCTACCCAAAATTGAGCCCAGCAATGATTATTATCACTACAGACTGCATCTAGGGGGAAGAAAAAGAAAAGAAGAAAAATAGAAGCAAGTTATTTGTTCTAGGCTAATCATGGAGTGACAATGGCCACAAAACACTAAGATTTAAATTCCTGCTGGATTGCATAAAGATATTCAGGACACACACACACACACACACACATGCAAGCAGATGAGAAGTCCACATATCTTTTATCAGTCAAAAATTCTGATTTTGCAAATATTTTCTTTTCCCCCAGTGGTAAGACAGGATTTATTTTACAGAAAAGAATACAGAGAAAAAAACACCAAAGCTTTTGGCAGAGAGAAAAACCCAACCGGGAAGAAAGCGCTCTCTCTCTCTGTTCTTTGTCCAGGGGTATATAATATATAATATATATAATATTATATATAATATGTATATCATATATAGAGAGAGAGACTATTATATATGTACTAATACACATGCATTATATGTGTATGTACTAATATACATCTATTATATACATATATAAGAGTCTCTCTACATATTATATATTATATGCATATATGTATATAATACATATAATAGTTATATATAATAATATATATAGTATTGTATATAGTATATATATATATAATAGTATAAATGTAATATAGAATATGGACTATTATCTATTATCATATATAATACATATATAATATTCTATATATAATTATATATAGTATATAGTATACATACTAATATATAATATATAGTAATATATATACTAGTATATAATACATATATAATAGTCTACATATAATAATATAGTATATATTATATAGTATATATACTATAATATAGTAATATATATACTAATACTATATATATTTTTATATATACACTATTATATATGTATTATATATATAATAATCCATATATGTAGATCTATATGTAGACTATATATATAGTCTCTCTCTGTATATAGACTGGGTCCTCTGTAGTTGCATTTGGCCAGGAGTTGGTAAGAAATGAATAGATACATTCCATTTGTTTCCAGGACTAGGAAACTTACACAAAATTCACCAGGCCTAGGAAATGGGGGGTTCCTTGTTCAGGAAGTGTGAGGGGAGGGAGACACTAAGGTGCTGGTGTCTCCCCAGCAGTTTTCTGGTCCCTCTGGCTATTGGAGCTTCCTGTGATTCCTCCCCCATCCATCTACCCTCCCACCTGCTGGTTTCTCTGCTACCACACCTACACCACCAGGGCAGAGGTGGCAGATCCACCCCTCAGCTCCACTGGCACCACCTGCTCTATATCAATTCTCCCTCTCCAAGTAGAAACTCTAACTGCTATTAGGAAAACTAACTAACTAGTTAGTTAATTAGTCCATCTAACTTCTTCTTGTTGAATCAGGGGATAACAGAAGGGGCAAATATTTATTTTGAACAATTTTGCATCACACTGTTGATGATTCATTCTATTCCCTTGTGACGTGACATTCAGTTACTGCCTTAGGCATTTGCAAATGCTGTTGCCTATAGCTTTGCACCTCACTCTTTTCCCTCTCTAATACATTAAACTTATACCTTTAAGTTTCATTACTGCAGGGGAACCATACTTAAATCAGATCAATTCCTCATATTTCATTCTGAAGACATAAATATATTGTGTAGTTTTTCATTTTTCTTTTCTATTTCGATAAATTTAGAGGGTATAAATGGGTTGTTATTACATGATTGAATTGAATTGTGGTGAAGTCGAGGCTTTTAGTGTCTCTGTCACCCACATACTGTACATCATACCCAATAGGTAATTTCTGATCTATCATCACCTCCTGCTCTCCCCTCTTCTGAGTTTTCAACATCAATGTACCGCTCTACATCACCATGTAAACCCACAGCTTAACTCATTCATATAAGTGAGAAAATGTGGTATTTGTTTTTCCTTTCCTATATTAGCTCATTAGGAGAATGGCCTCCAGTTCCATCGAAGTTGCTACAAAAGTCACTGTTATATTTTTGTTTGTGACATGATATATACATGTCAAATTTTCTTTATCATCTCATTAGGTAATGGGCACTTAGATTAATTCCATATCTTCACAATTGTGAATTGTGCTTTGGTAAACATGTGAATGCAGGTGTCTTTCTGAAACAATTATTCCCCCTCTCCATGTTAGATATTCAGTAGTGGGATTGCAGGATCAAATAGTAGGTCTACTTTTAGTTCCTTGAGAAATTTCCATGCTGTTTTCCGTAGCAGGTATACTAGTTACATTCTAATCAACGGTGTATAAGTGCTCTGTTTTCATTGCTTTCCCTCCAACATCTATTCTTTCTTGACTTTTTCATCATGGCCACTCTGTCGGGGATAAGAATATATCTCATTGTGATTTTAATTTGTCTTTCCCTGATGATAGTGATGTTGAGCCTGTTTTCATATTTTTTTGCTATTTATGTATCTTCATTTGAAAATATATATATTCTTGTTTTTTGTACTCATCAAGTGGGAATTATTTGGAGTTTTTTCTTGCTAATTTGCTTATTTATTTTGAACAATTTTCTTCAAAGTCCCATGTAAGTTCTGGATATTAACCATTTATCAGATAAATAGTTTGAAAATATTTTTCCTAATTGTGTAGGCTATTTATTTTATTTTCTGTGCAAAAAGTGCTTGTGCACAATGAGCATTCCCATTTTGGGCCCAAACTTTCAGAAAAATGCCCCTTGAGAAAGTGGCTATCTCTTGGCTGTGAGACGCAAATCTGGAGAGGGCTAATGATGCCCTGGTAAATGTACAGATCTTACTGCTTTCCTGCAACTGCCTGCTCTGTGAGGGTTATACTTTCCTTCTCTCCCAGGAGCCCTGGGATGGCCATACTTAGCCTGCAGGCAGCCAGGCAGGTCCCTGGAGCCTGCGCAGGACTCCTGGTCTCCTGTGGATGACTAGTCTTTGGGTGCCTGGCTATTCCAGACAGGAGGGTGTAATGGCCCTGGTAAGCCTGTTTCCCCACTCTCATTCCTGCACCATACTACGTATGTATAATATTACACAGGAATAATATGTGTCTTTAGTTTTTCCTCAAAATTTTGGGCAAAAATGTGTGCATTGTACTCTGTAACATGCAGTATTCTGTTGATTATTTCTTTTATTATATAGGAATTTTTTAGTTTAATTAAATCCTCTTTATTTATTTGGGGAAGTTAATCATAAATTATTTGGCTATGTCAATGTTCAGAAGAGTTTATCCTAAGTTTGCATTCAGAAATTTTAGGGTGTCAGGTTTTAGATTTAAGACTTTAATCTATCATGAGTTAATTTTTATGCCTGGTGAGAGATAGGGAACCAGTATCTTCTGCATATGGCTTTCCAATTTTCCTGGCACTATTTATTGGATAGGGCATACTTTCACTAGTATATGTTTTCCTCTTCCTTGTCAAAAATCAGTTGGTCATAGCTATATGCTTTTGTTTCTGGGTCATCTATTCTGTATGTCTCTTATTTTATACCAGCAGCATTCTATTTGGTTACTATAGTCTGACAGTATAACTTGAAATCAGGCACTGTGATGTCTCCAGATTTGTTACTTTTGGTTAGGATTGCTTTTATATTTGAGGTCTTTTTGGTTTCATATGTACATTAGACTTTTTTTCTAATTCTGTGAAAAACAATATTAATATTCTGGTGAGAATTGCACAGAATATGTGAATCACTTTGATAAGTACCAACATTTTCACAATGTTGCTTCCTCTAAATCATGAGCATGGGATGTTTTTCCATTTGTTGTTGAAATCTATAATTTCATCAGTGTTTTGTAATTTTCCTTGTAGAAATCTTTTACCTCCTAGGAAAATTATATTCCTATATATTTTATTTTCTTAACACAGCTATGGTAATTGGTATATAGATGTTGATTGGATTCTCAGCTTGGTTGTTATCAGTATAAGGCATACTATAATTTTTGTGCCTTCATTTTGTAACCTGAGACTTTTATAATTTATTTATCAATTCTAGGAGTTTTTTGGAAGAGTCTTAAGGTTTTCTAGATAATAAGATCAAATCATTGGCAAATAGGGATAATTTTATTTCCTTTGTTTCTGATTTGAGTGCCATTTCTTTCTTTCTTGTCTGATTGCTCTAGTGAGGATTTCAAGTATGATTTTGAATAGAAGTGGTAAAGTGAGAATCCTTCTCTTCTTCCAGTTATTAGGAGAAATTCTTTAAATTTTTCCTTTTTAGTATGTTGTTAGCTAGGTATTTGTCACATATGTATTTCATTTTTTGAAGGTATATTCCTTCTGTGCCTAGTTAAGGGCTTTTATCATGAAAGACTGCTGAATTTTATTGACTGCTTTTTTTACATCTATTGATATAATCTCATGATATTTTTATTATTAAATTATAGCTGTGTATGTTAATGCAATCATGGGGTACAATGTGCTGGTTTTATGTACAATTTGAAATGTTTTCATCAAACTGGTTAACATAGCCTTCATGGCATTTTCTTAGTTATTGTGTTAAGACATTTATATTCTGCACCTAGTAAATTTCACATGTACCCTTATAAGATGCACCTAGTAAATTTCGCATGTACCCTTGTAAGGTCCCACCAATTATTCACCCTTTACCCATCCTCCCCACTCCCCTCCCCACCCTCTCTCCTTTCCCCTTCTTCTTGGGTTATAATTGGGCCATAGCTTTCATAAGAAAGCTATAAATTGGTTTCATACTAAGACTGAGTACATTGGATTCTTTTTCTTCCGTTCTTGAGATACTTTGCTAAGAAGAATATGTTCCAGCTCCATCCATGTAAACATATAAGAGGTAAAGTCTCCATCTTTCTTTAAGGCTGCATAACATTGCATGGTGTACATATACCAAAATTTGTTAATCCATTCATGGGTCCATGAGCACTTGAACTTTTTCCATGACTTAGCAATTATGAATTGGGCTGCAATAAACATTCTGGTACAAGTATCTTTATTATAATGTGATTTTTGGTCTTCTGGATATATACCTAGTAGAGGAATTGTAGGATTGAATGGCAGGTCTATTTTTAGATCTCTAAGTGTTCTCCAAAGATCTTTCCAAAAGGAACATATTAGTTTGCATTCCCACCAGCAACGTAGAAGCATTCCCTTTTCTTCACATCCACGCCAACATCTCTGGTTTTGGGATTTTGTTATGTGGGCTAGTCTTCCTGGAGTTAGATGATATCTCAAAGTAATTTTTATTTGCATTTCTCTGATGATTAAGGATGATGATCATTTTTTCATGTGTCTGTAGGCCATGTGCCTGTCTTCTTCAGAGCAGTTTCTCTTCAAGTCCTTTGCCCACCCTGAGATGGGATCACTTGTTCTTTTCTTGCTAATACATTTGAGTTCTCTGTGGATTCTGATTATTAAACCTTTGTCGGAGACATAACCTGCAAATATCTTCTTCCATTCTCAGGGCCATCTGCTTGCTTTACTTACAGTGTTCTTGGTTGTGCAGAAGCTTTTAAGTTTGATCAGGTCTGAGTAGTGTATTTTTGATGTTGCTTCAATTGCCCAGGGGTGAGGGGTCCTCCTCATAAAATATTTGCCCAGGCTGATTTCTTTAAGACATTTCCCTGCACTTTCTTCTAGTATTTTTATAGTTTCATTACTTAAGTTTAAGTCTTTAATTCAGTGCCAGTCTATCTTAGTTAATGGTGAGAGGTGTGAGTCCAGTTCCAGTCTTCTACAGGTTGCCAGCCAGTTCACCCACCACCATTTGTTAAATAGGAAATATTTTTCCCACTGAATGTTTTTAATTGGCTTGTCAAAGATCAAATAATGGTAAGTAGGTGGGTTCATTTCTTGGTTCTCTATTCTGTTCCATACATCTACCTCTCTTCTTTTGTGCCAGTACCATGCTGTTTTGATCATTATCGATTTAAGTATAGTCTGAGGTCTGGTAGCTTAATTCCTCCTGCTTTGTTTTTATTTATGAGTAATGTCTTGGCTATTTGAGTTTTTTTCTGATTCCATATAAAACAAAGTATTATTTTTTCGAGATCTTTAAAGTGTGACAGTGGAGCTTCAATAGGGATTGCATTAAAATTGTATACTCCTTTGGGTAGTATGGACATTTTAACAATGTTGCTTCTTCCTAGCCATGAGCATGGTATATTTTTCCATTGGTTAATATCTTCAGCTATTTCTATTCTTAGAGTCATAGTTCTCTTTATGGAGATCTTTCACGTCCTTTGTTAGGTAAACTCCCAATTATTTCATCTTCTTTGGCACTACTGTGAATGGAATAGAGTCCTTGATTGTTTTTTCAGCTTGACTACTGTTAGTATATATAAAGGCTACAGATTATGTTTGTTTATTTTGTAACCTGAGATGCTGCCGTATTCCTTAATCAATTTTTAGAGTTTTATAGTAGAATCCCTGGTGTTTTCCAGATATACAATCATATCATCTGTGAAGAGTGAAAGTTTGATCTCTTCTGACTCTATGTGGATACCCTTGATCGCCTTTTCTTCCCTAATTGCAATGGCTAAAACTTCTATTACGATGTTGAAGAGCAGAGGAGACAATGAGCAACCTTGCCTGGTTCCTGATCTGAGTGGAAATGATTTCAATTTAACTCCAACTTCAATACAATATTGGCTGTGGGTTTGCTGCAGATGGCCTCTATCAGTTTGAGAAATGTCCCTTCTATACTCATTTCCTTAAGTGATCTGATCATGAATGGATGCTGGATATTATCAAAAGCTTTTTCTGAATCAATTGAGAGAATGATATGGTCTTTGTTTTTTAATTTGTTTATGTGATGAGTTATATTTATAGATTTACACATATTGAACCAGCCTTGAGACCCTGGAATAAAAAACACTTTGTCATGGTGTATAATTCGTTTGATGTGTTGTTGGATTCTATTTGTTAGGATCTTGTTGCCCTATTTTTGTGTCAATATTCATTAGTGATATTGGTCTATAATTTTCTATTCTTGTTGGGTCTTTTCCTGGTTTGAGGATCAAGGTGATGTTTGCTTCATAGAATGTGTTGGGTAGTATTCCTTCTTTTTCTATATTTTGGAAAAGGTTGAACAATATAGGTACTAGATGTTCTTTAAAGGTTTGGTAGAAGTCTGATGTGAATCCATCTGGTCCCGAGCTTTTCTTTCTAGAGAGAATTTGTATAGTTGATGCTATGTCAGAACTTGATATAGGCCTGTTCAACATTTCCACTTCATTCTGGCTAAGTCTTGCAAGGTTGCGTGCTTCCCAGTATTGGTCAATTTCTTTCAGATTTTCATATTCTGAGAAGAAAGTTTCTTGTAATATTCATTAAGGATTTTTTGAATTTCTGAGGAGTCTGTTGTTATTTCATCATTCCCATTTCTGAATAATGAAATTAGAGATTTTATCCTAATTTTCCTGGTTAGGTTAGCCAAAGGTTATCTATTTTATTGATATTTTCACAAAACCAACTTTTTGATTTATTGATCTGTTGTATAATTCTTTTGTTTTCAATTTCATTTAATTCTGCTCTAATTTTGGTTATTTCTTTTCTTCTGCTGGGTTTGGGATTGGAATATTCTTCCCTTTCCAGTTGTTTGAGATGTCTCATTAAGTTGTTAACTTCCTCTCTTTTCCTTTTCTTGAGGAAGGCTTGCAGTGCCATAAATTTCCCTCTTAGGACTATCTTTGCAGTATCCCAGAGGTTATGATAATTTGTGTTTTCATTATATTTTGCTCCAATAATTTGGTAATTTCCTTATTAATCTCGTCTCTGACCCAGCTATCATTCAGCATAAGGTTATTTAGCTTCCATGTTTTTGTATGTGTATGCAGATTTCTGTTGTTACTGAGTTCCACTTTTATTCCTTGATGGTCTAAGAAGATGCAAAGAATAATTTCTTTTCTTTTAAATTTGCTGAGGTTAGACTTGTGACCTAAGATGTGATCAATTTTGGAGAATGTTCTATGGGCTGATGAGAAGAATGTATATTCAATTTTGTTAGGGTGAAATGTTCTGTAGATATCTGTTAAATCCAATGGTTGAAAGGTTAAGTTTAAATCTAAAATATCTTTGCTTAGCTTCTTATTGGAGGATTTATCCAACATTGCCAAAGGAGTGTTAAAATCTCCAACTATTATGGAGCTGGAGGAAATCAAGTTGCTCATGTCTGTTAGAGTCACTCTTATAAACTGTGGCACATTCTGGTGGGGTGCATAAATATTAATAATTGAAATTTCATCACATTGGGTATTACACTTAACAAACATGAAGTGACCATCCTTATCTTTCCTTACTTTTGTTGGTATAAAGCCTATTGTATCTGCAAAAAATTGCAGCACTGTTTTTTTCTGATTTCCATTTGCCTGAAATATAGATGACCATCCCTTTACCCTGAGTCTATATTTATCTTTTAAGGTAATAGGAAATTCTTATATGGAGCAGATTGTGCATTGTATGATATCCTAATGTAAAAATGAGCAAGCTTATGACAGTGAATAAAATATAACTTTGGTTTCAGCAAACTCAGCAAAGTAGACCTGAAAATGGCTCCCAATTTGTTCAGAAGATTTTCTTCCAATTTCATTCACAACATCCTCAAGTGAAAGGTACAGAATGAAATGAGTCGGGTAAAGTTTCTGCCTCTTCAGGGACTACTCATCCACTATAAAGAATATGTTTAGTCAAAAGTCACGCTCCCTAATTCACCTATACTGCAGTATAATTAATGAGAAATCCCTCTAAAATCTGGTTTATGTTCCTCTATTAAATAAGAATAAGGAAGAAATATCAATTTTGATATATCCATATTTATCCACAGAGATATTTTCATGGAGCATAGGGATAAACCATGTTGGATATTACTTTCAGTACCCAGTGACACTTGGGAATCACTTCTGCTAATAAAAGGACCAAAATTATTTTTGTTTTCCAAACTGTAAAGCTGTGGATGTGTTTGGTCACTGATACATTGTTTCTTATTTTAGGACAGCTCTCCCAAATGCTACCTCATCTTTATTCTAATGTCAGTCCACTCAAGTTTATCTCTAATCCTCTGAGGGCTGATTGAAATCAGGGGTAGAAACATTCTTAATACAGGTACTAATTTCATTTCACAGCACGCTAGTCTAACAAATACGAAGCAAACCATGCATCAACACCAATACTTCCAACCTTCTCTGGATATCTTCCAAATTATCCCCTATCCTCATCACAAACCCTGTCTGATTATTTCAGTTTTTAAAAAGAGGGACCAAGTTAATTTTCTTCCTGTCCACGTCGCACCTGAGTGCTAATTTTGATTTTGTGTGTGTGTGTGTTTTCCATTTTTAATATCTGGTAAATGTTTAAATGTCTTAAAATAGCTGATAGAAACCTTTATCCAGTAAATTTTGCCCATATCCATGTTTAGAATATAAATTTAATAATATTTTATTTAGCTACATATTGTGTAACTTGTTATAAAATAAAGTTATCTTTTTTATTGTTTTATTTACTTATGTTTTTGATGCAGAACCTCACTATCTCACCCTATAGAGTGCTATGGTGTCATAGCTCACAGCAACCTCAAAGTCCTGAGTCCAAGGGATCCTTTTGCCTCAGCCTCCTGAGTAGCTTGGGACTACAGGTGCCCACTACAACACTAGGCTAGATTTTGTATTTTTTTTTTAAGTAGAGACTGGTCTAACACTTGCTCAGGCTAGTCTTGACGTTCTGAGTTCAGATGATCTACTCGCCTCAGCCTTCCAGAGAATTAGGAATATAGACATGAGCCACTGCTCCCAGCCAGTGTCATGTTTTTAAATTAAAAGCAATGTTCAATATTTCTCAATGATTTTGAGCAATGTATTCCTTCAACACTTGCACAATGCAACTGCTGCCATATTTTTAAATCATTATATCTGGAACCCAAAGTTATAAGAATTAAAGAAGTATTTTGTTCACAGTAAAAACAAAATCATAAGTGAAATTTCTGATATTAAAAACTTTGAACATGTCAGATAGACTTAAATTAACTTATTTTATTTCAAGTTATTATTATTTTTCTTCTCTTGGCTTCTAAGTTACTCTTTCTCATAAAGTGATATATGTATACCTCTTGAAACTCCAGAGATACAACAGCACTCAATGAACTTATTTTTCTAAACTCAAAACATTTTTTTCTTAGTCACATGCTGAACTTTACATTGTATTTGTCTTTGATTTCTAGATTTAAAAAAATCAGGTCTCAAAACATTTTAACTAAGTGTATTTTATTCTATTTTTATTTCATGAATAACTCTCATCTAGCAACTAAAAGTTTTGAGAATTTGCAAATAGTCTATACGGTTTTTCACATCTTCTACATCATGATGAAACTATAACTATGAGCATTAACATATTGATAATTATATTCCTTGAAAAATATTTTAAAAGTTAGTTAAATAGATTCCAAGACTTAGGGGAAGCAAACTCTCATAGGTGCCCCATTCTCTGTTACATGGTCGGTCTCAAGATGCATTTTTAAATCCAATCCAATAATTTTATTTATCAGAAATTGGTAGAGACAATGAGATGTGCTAGGAATAATTTTCACTGGAGGATTTGAAGATATCATTACACAGTGCATATTTAAGTCTGAAGAGATTCAATAGAAATATGGCTATATGACTTAAACACTTTTCAGAGGAAAAAGATACATGAAAAGAGGTTCAGCCTCATTTATAACAATAAAAATATGAATTAAATAACATGTCATTTATCTATCCAAGAACACACAGAGTGGTCTAAAGCACACTAGAGACCAAAAAGGAAGTGGGGATGAGGAGATGAGGAAAGAAAAATCAACTATCAGCTACACTGTACACCATCTAAGCAAAGAACACACTAAAAGCCCAGACCTCAGCCCCACACAATATACACATGCAAAGGGGTTCAACTTGTACCTCCTAAATCTATTGAAATTTTTATAAACCTCAGCATGATGACTATAGTTTAATTTATAATATTATACTTCATAATAGAAATCTTCTAAGAGAATAGAATTTATGGCTCTGACCAGAGAAAAGGGTAACTATGAAGACTATGGATTGCTTACCTATGATTTTTACATCAAAACATCATGTTGTACATCTTAAAT